>BMAV01018268.1:346592-359590 GCA_019973955.1 Trichonephila inaurata madagascariensis | reverse complement strand
TATGATTGAAAACTGGGTCGCGAATATCGAAAGTTTGAGAAGCACTGCTGTAGTCATATAAAGTCACGTAATCCCCAGCAGTGTGTGTGGGGAACGGCTAAGTGTTTCATATAAATTGTTCAAAGTGGTAGTTTGAAATGCAACTCTACCGGAAAAAAAATAATTAAAATTTTCTTCATAAAATTCACATTTAACAACATTTCATTACTTCTAAGTTTCTTTCTTGTTTTGTTTTAAAATTATAACTGTCACATTCCTGCTATTTCTGACAGAATAACTAGTTACATTGCGAATATACATCAACTTAAGACACTTAAATCCATTATTCATACATGTTATCTCGTTAATTTTGTGGAACATTATTTTTCTAGAAACGTTGATTAATATTCTTTTCTTAGTCAAGTATCAAGTCAAGTAAGAATCAATACTCGACAAACTGCAGTCATTTTTCATCATAATATGGGAAAAATAACAGTGTAGAAAAAACCAAATTAACTTGGAAAGAAATAAACACATATTCTTTATAATTAACTACCTTTTACAAAGTGAATAAATAATCAGTCCCAAAAGTCTTCACAGAGCTTTTAACGCGGAATTAAAATTTCAGAGAAATAAGAACCAGAATTAGAGAACGAAATCTCTTTAAAGTTAATATATATAATATAACGAGTAATAAAGCGAATAAAGACGGTGATACACGAGAAATGAATTAATAGACCTCGGAGACAGAAATCGGATCATTGCGGGGAAACAGTTCATTAAAACATATTTGAGAGAGGAACAAGCTCCCAGAAAAGCCATTTTAAATACAGGTGCATATCTAAATATTTCAGACATTTTTACTTTGATAAACGGGGAGAAAATTGAGCGCACTCAGGCTCAAGACTGTATGACAATTACAACGGCTCTTCAGCGCTCCCAATTGGAGCCATTAATTGTTCATCCGCGGGCGCCGCCCCCCCCCCCGCCCCGGGGCCGTTTTAAATTCCAATGAATGGGGCTATTCATTACAATGGAATCTCTACACAATAAGCTATCTTTCTCCAGCAATTGTTCGGAAAAGAGTCTCGAACAGAAGAAGGGGAAGGGTGAGGAACGAGTAAAATGTAATCGAGTTAAACGATATAATGTAACAATGAATTTGGAACGATAAAAACCTCAGGGATGAAAGAAGAAGGGGAAAAAAATGAGTATCTTTAAAAAACCATAACCGAAGGCTGCTATCAGCGTTTTCATGCCCGGAAGAAAACACCAGAGTAATATCTGTCACCGAAGGAAAAAAAATTGAAAAAAGTAACAAAAAAAAAATTAAAAAATTATAAAAAAAAAAAAAAATGGAAGAAGCCAAGATAATGCTATCGTTTGCCTCGGGGAAAATTGTGATTGAAAAGAACTTCTAAATGAAGTGTTATTTTTTTTCTTAGTTTTCTACAATATATATATAATTTTTTTTTCACTATAGAAAGACTTTTAGAGAAGGCGAGATACTGCCAACATGCTCTTTTGATTCTCTTTTGTTATTTTTTCCAGGAAGAAGGAGGAAAAAAGGAGAGAATAAGCCTTGCCAGGACAAAAAAAAGTAAAAAAAAAAAAAAAGTGTAGGAGCAGCGGCGGATTCTTCATTTTTTGATCGATGTATTCTTGACGAAAGTCTCGCGAAAAGTTAAATGGTTTCTTATTGTAGAAAAAGGGGAAGATCATTTCTCTCTGAGACCGTGGCAGAGAGGGATGGACTGGCTGCAAAATTACTTTTCTCAAAAATTATTATTGATGCGACGAAGAATACAAAGGGTGAAATTTCACATGGGATAGATTCGTTTCGTGACAGGTGGAGACGCTAACCTCTGGTAGAAATTCATCTTATTGGAAGGAATACATTCTCCAACTGAAATTTATCTTCCGTTACAATAGCGAGAAAACATCAAAATGTACGAGTCTAGATGATACTTTTGGCATTCCATATGAGTTTGCTGGGATAGAAGCAATAACAAAATATCCTCAGAACATTTATAAAAAAAAATTGATTTCAATGACATTAAAAGTTAAAAAACTAGCCCTGTTTTTAAAAAATATAATAAAATGTAAAGAAAAAGCTGCTTAAATATGGAAAATATTTCACGTCATCTTGAATTTCAACAAATTTTGGTATTCTTTTTAGATAGTGGTTAGTAATGCTGATTTCGGTATTCTCGAGAGGTTGGTGGTAGAAAAAGAGGGATGGTGAGTGAATATTAACATCGCACTGTTCAGCTGCAAGAGGGCTTTTGGCGACGGATCTCGTAATTTTTAACCATGATCAAGTGACGAGGACGACACCTGAGCTGGCATCCCCTCTTCTAACTACCACACCACACTAACGGGGGGACTTGTCTCGAGTTCGAGTCCAGTACCACTAAAGACCCTCCGTGTAGGGCAGCGATACACGTTAAACCTGTCGAGAGCTGAAACGTCCTCCCGTTGGTGTGGTGTGGTAGTTAGGAGAGGGGGAGGGGTGCCAGCTCAGGTGTCGTCCACTTCACTTGACCATGGTTCAAAATTACGTGGTCCGTCGCCAAAAGCCCTCGTGTAGCTGAATAGTGCGACGTTAATATTCAATCAATCAACCAACGGAGGGACGTTTGAGCTCTCGACAGATTTAACGTGCATCGCTCCCCTACAAGGCGGATCTTTAGTAGTACTGGGCTCGAACTCACGACACGCCAGCCACGATCCCATACGTTGACCACTAGGTTACTGCGATCCCCTTCAAAGAGGGGTGGAATAGAGGTCGAGAACTAAAGATGTTCTCCTTTAAAATTGGGGTGGAAATAAGCGAAATCAGGCTGTAACCAAAGTTTCGGTTAAAACAATAGACATAATCTAGCACCCCGTCTTGCCACAATTCATCCCGAATTTCTATCGATTGGATAGGATAAATCAAATCAGGTTAATGCATCAGTTTTTATTCATCGTTTACTGGACAGACGGTCAAAGGAAGAAAACCAGCTTTTCGCCTAAGTTTGTTTCACCGTCGCGCAAGTTCAGTTAGAAAGTACTGACCGGGCCATAGCTCGGTTAGATTTAACCGAGTTTGTACAATAAACGTAATCACGGATTCTATTTTGATCAATTAGACTGAAAATTCGCAGTTGAGTAATCAAAGTTAAAAAAAATAGTGGTGAAATTAAGTTTTAATCTGTGATTTACTTTCACTTAATCTCGGTTATTTAACTCCAGTTCAGTTAGCGGTGAATAAGGCGATAGAGTTTAGTTTTGACTGTCCCACAATTCTTTCTAAAAATTTATAGTCCGGTTAAAATCGTTTATATAATATTAACCAATCAACAAATAATCTTTTCTATCATGGTGTTACAGGTTTGAAGAATATCTATAAGTGAGATTTTAAAGATGTCTTAATGTATTAAAGGTCCCTTTTCAAACAAATTTATTTGAAAAGATCAAATGAGCCATAATTCGGAGGAGAGGGACCATATGCAAAATTAATATAATAGAAGAATGGAATTAAAATATTTTACTTAATATTTAATGAAAAATTATACGCACTATACGACGTGTAATATAAACATTTGGAAAATAATTTTGATTTTTACAAACAATTAAAAAAAAATTCTGAAATTTCGTTCGTGTTATACTTTTTCACTTTAAATTAAGGTATCCGACTACGTTCGGAACCGTGATTTTAAAAAAGGGCATAAATGGATAATTTTCATGATATTTAGTGTCACTTAGATTAGAAAACATGTATAAAATTGTTTTAAGGACATTTTGACAAAATTTTTTTATTTAAATACAATATTTCGGCAAAAAGTTAACTTAGAATAACCTTTTTTCAAAATGGGTCATTCTATGTTCATTTTTTGTCAAAATAGTGTACTTAAATATAATTTTTTATTGTAATACTATTCATAAAACAATTTTATATACATTTTCTAATCTAAGTGACACTAAATATCATAAATATTGTCCATTTACACGCGTTTGCAAAATCACGGTTTCGAACGTAGTCGGATACCTTAAGTAGATCATTAGGAGTTAGAGTTAAAATCCTAGCATATTTTTCCAAACATCCAAAACATGTGTCAAATAACAACGAAAAAAGAAGTCTTTTTTTCCAAATATTACCTGAACACAGACAGTGTCAGATAACTAAAAGAGAAAAAGTCCCAGGGACACCAAAATAGACACTGATTAATCAATTCTCCAGATGACACGAGTACACTGTTGTCACTCTTTGAACAGTTGGGAAGTGTCGAATGGTAGCATCCATATGGATGACCCATGAAGACAGCGTCTGGCTTCGATAGAAACTGAATTATGCATGGAGGCGCGATAATTGGCCGGATTCGGTGACGACAAACGGTGGTGCTCGTTATTCAGATAAGATCCTTTTATTACGAGACAGACACTCCTCAAGTACAGAAATGGACCCAACAAACGGCCATGGTTATATGAACAACATTTTGCATTCAGTGCTTTAAGGTATCTAATGAGGTATACTATCGTATAAATATGTTTAGTTCATAGTACGACATGGTTTTACTGTGGTTAGCAGAAAAAATAAAATAAAAAATTTTTTTTCTTTAAAAAAATCTACTTGAAAATTTTTTTTGAAGGTTTAAAATAGCTTCCATAAAATTTTAAAACAAAATTTACATTAATTTTAAATACAAGAAAAAGTAATTTTTAGATAAAATAAAGAATTTAAATTGAATATCCTTTTAAAATTAAGATATAGCGAATTTTATGAATATCTTTTAACAGTGGCGCACACAAAGGGGGGTTAAGGATCCGGCCCCCCCCCCCCAAACCTTGATTTTTTCCCGATTGACTATAATTCTAAGTATATTGTACGTAAAATTTAATTATGTTATTAATGATTAATTTTATTAATTAAAACTAATTATTTATTCAATAATTAGTTTTTTGCTCCCGAAAATCAAAAGGAGCATGATACAAGAATGGTGGACTTTCGACCCTGGACTCCCCCCCCCTTGAAAAATTCCTGTGTGCGCAACTGTTTTCTAAAAATATTTTTAGTTTTATGCTGTAACGGGATATCTCGCGAGATTTCCTACTTAAAATTTTGGAGCATTAATTTAATGTTACATAAGTTCAACTGCCAACTTCTTAGAAAGGAAACAGGATATGCAGATGTAAGCTGCTATACATAATTATTTGAAATAAAAGTTAAAAAATAATAATAAGGAAAGTATTGATGCCAGTCGGACAATATTGCCGACAACGCTTTCCCAGTTTATTTCGAAGAAGTTACTTTAAGGTGTTTCATTGGAAGTATTGATATGTATGACGACTGTTCTCTCCCCTAGGCTTGCATTTATTTTTATTATATTAGTCAGAGTTATATTAACGTCTCTCTATAAAGCAACTCGAGGGCTTTTGGGGACGGACTTCGTTATTTTGAATCTTAGTCAAGTGATAAGAACGACAATTGAGCTGCTAACCCCTTCTCCTGACTACCACCCCTCGCCAAAGGGAGGACATAAAGCCTCGATATAATTAACGTGCACAGGTCTCCTCCACGCGACGGATCTTGAGTGTCACCAAGACTCGAACCCGCAACACACCAGCCAAGATTTTGAGACCATTGCCTACCACGTCTACTATGATTATATCAGATAAGTAGAATTCAATTTTATGTAATTCAACCACCAGTGTTGTTCTTTCTCCTTATAAATCTAATCTACTTCATTAATTAATTTATCCTTTAAGTACATTTGGGTTTATGATTTGTTATGCTTCTACACCAACCAACAGGTCAGGTTCGGACCAAGACTTTTTCAGACTTTGGAGATTTCGTCACCAAATTTAAATTCGCCAAATTTTTTTCTAGATAGCCAGCGATATATAAATCAAATGTCTTTAAAAATGTTTGTTACTTTCAAATAAATATATCAAATGGCTTTTTTTTCTCTCTCTCTCTAATAACAGAAATTCTCGCATTATAATATACTTGATTCTTTGCTTCCATATTTAAAAGCTATATAAAACGTTCACGCATGGATTACTCGTTTCACAATTTTTACTTTCAAACACATAGTGACAATTTATTTTTCTCCTCAGCTTTTAGCTAGAAATAGATGAAGTTTGACATTTACAGTGATCACTTACTCAATTGCATACACTAAATCAACATATCAATTTCATTGGAGGAAACGCTTTCAATGCGCTTTTAAAAGTATCTCAATTTAACTCAAACCCTTTCCGTTTCAATGTTTATATGCGTCCCTCAAAGAAAACGGAATCTCGGCCAAACGATTTCCGGCCCTCTCTCCGAGCCACTGAACACCCCGGATTCAAAGAGCAGGACAGTGCCGGACAGAAAAGAAGAGGACTTGTTCCCCGTAAAAGGCGGAAATGCAATTTAAACAAACTTTACACTCGGAGTGGAAACTTTTCCGCTGAAAGCTTTCGCCCATTTGCATGGAGAGCCTCCGATTATGAAAGGGGTCTTCTCTCTCATCAGAAGTCATTTCTAATCGGCGGGACAAACGATTTTGCGGGAAGCCCTCCTTCCGCGCCGGCCTCTTTTAGAAATTTTCATTAGGCAGTCTGTTCGGACCATTGAATTTCGAAGACGGCAGTCATTTTCTGACTTAGATAGAGGATATGTTCCGTTTCAACTTGAAGGCAGATGCGTCTAAAAGCTTCGAAAATATCGAATGAATATTTTCACTTAGTTGAACGTTTGGTCAAAATAAAATGCGGCTTGAAGTAGAAAATAGTTTCTACTAATATTGAGGTGACATATTAACTACGTCAATTACGTTTTATGCACTGGACAGCTTAAATGAATATAAATTTAATCATGCTAATGGATTAAATTCATGACAGTTACATGATAAAGGCAAACACGTGTTCTACATTGAATTCAAAACTGACATTAAACTAATTTGTATTTTTTATTCCTATTCGTAAAACTTAGATAAAATTTCAAATTTCATAATTTAGTAAAGATGTTTAACGGTTATAAAATGAAATTTCAACAAAATTTTTAAAATTAAAAAAAAAATCTTGTTTTATGTATGTATTTTTAAATAAAGTGACAAATATTACTTTTTTTAAAAAAAAAGTTTTTGTGAAAAACGCAATTTGGCAACAACAAAATATATGATCTGATTAGCTGAAAATAGATGATTGCATTTACCGTGACTATGACGTCACGTGAGTTTTTGAACTGATTGGTTAGAAACACGTGGTTGCCATTATCCTGTGACTATGACGTTATATAAATTTAGTCCATTGTACCAAATGATGTTCAACTGTTATAAAAAGAAATTTCAACAAAAAAATTTTTTAAATTTAAAAAAAATCTTGTTTTATATATGTATTTTTAAATAAAGTGACAAATATTACTTTTTTAAAAAAAAGTTTATGTGAAAAACGCAATTTGGCAACAACGAAGTATATGATCTGATTAGCTGAAAATAGATGATTGCATTTACCGTGACTATGACGTCACGTGAGTTTTTGAACTGATTGGCAAGAAACACGTGGTTGACGTTATCATGCGATTAAATGACGTCATACAAATTTAGTCCATTGTACTAGAATGATTATTTAACCCAGGATTAACTAGGTATGATTATGATTCGTAATACTTTAGTTTCAATGCTTACTTTACTCGACTCTGAGGTAGAGGTCTCTTGGTTTAGTGGTAGCGTGTTCGCCTCCTAAGCTTAAGGTTGTGGGTTCGATCCCGGCTGGAATCGATAGATATTTTGGGTGAGAAAATCATAGACACGTATGTCATATGCTTTATGTGGCATATAAAAGATCCATTGAGTATCAATTTGGCCCTGGTACTCCAGACAAAATTAAATTAAGTCACACAAAAATTCACCATCCGAGGAGAATTTAAATTGAATAAATTAAAGCATCAAAAATTTGGTAGCGTGAACCGCCACTAGATAATGCCATCAATGAAATTACTGTCACTTTGGGGGTCTGCAAAGGCTTAGCAGCCAAAATGCAGCCTATTAGTCAAAATAGAAAGAGCATTTATGCAGTCTTCGATTTAAAGACATCTCCGTTCTGATTAAGTCAACAAATAAGTTGGCGTATGGTTTTCAAGCGATAAAAACCCATTATTTTAGTGTAAAGTAATCTGGTTATATTTAGTTTCCATTTGATGAAACGTTCTTACTGTCTATCCGAACTAAAAATAATTAACTCATTAACCCAAGCAAATGTCAATGAGACTGTACTGTAACTTTGTGACGGCTCACGCGTCCTTTCTCTAACATAACCTCTGTGTTCTTTGACGGCCAAGATTAATGGCAAATCTTTTCCAACCCAAATTCAAGAAGTGAAACGAAGGTGTAGATGCAAATAAGATAGCCTTTAAAAGGACAGAAGTTTTAGTAAGAGCGATGGCAATTTAGAGAAAGCTCTGTTTGTAAAAGGTAAAAGTGTAATTTGACGGCCTACCCAAGAATCACGGAAATCTCGCCATTACTACAAGGTGCATACCATTGCACTCGAGCATAACTGAATATCTGAAGTTGATTGGACCTTTGCTTGGAATTCAAGGTAGGAAGATTATTTTCCGAATTCGAAATATTATTAGGATTGAGAGTAGGCGGATAATATAATTATTTAGATAAGTGATCCAATTGCGCGATCTGTGTTAACTACGGCTACGTGTTTTGGTTTATTCTCACTTAATATAAGTTTGTTCAATATATAAGTAATTTAAGTTAAACTCAATAAAAGTCATATTAAGAATTCTAAAATGTCTCTTCATTTCGAGAATCCCACACCTCTAACTTACGCTGACCCACAACGATATGGTTGACAAAGATTGACCATATCACAACTTTACCTACATGATGTTGTATATCTGTTTGAAAACTCAACCGCTTCTTTTCGTTACCTATTACTTATCTTGGAATGAAAAATAGAAGATTCTTTTAAAAAATGTATTTTAATTAATATGTGAGCTGTTTACACTCTAATTAAAATACATTTGAAATTGCTTAGACTTTAGTTAAATATTGTACTTTAATCAAAAGTGAGATAAGTGATAAAATATGTAAGAAATCATAAATAGAGAAATTATAATCCAAGTACCTCAGAATTAGACCGTTAAAAATTATTAAGTGAAAATGTGCCAACAACTTTTTATGTTGAAGATTACTGATATTTTTTGTTATATTTCATAAAACAATTCCTCAAAATGCAGCAAGAATATTAATGAAACCAAAAAAACTAAATTTCATTTTCAATATAATTTTTTCTTATTTAAGTAACTTACATAAAAAAAATATTCTGAAATTAAAAATAATATAATACATTCAATCACGAAAAAGCTAAAATATATTCAAATTAACTCTACAATGATTTAGAAAATGAAACATCTCGAAAATCAATGAATACTACCGATGTATTATATACTATTGATTAAAACAATAATTGTTTAATTCTTTATAATATTCCTAGGTTACTATGTTAATTATTTACTCCGCAGCAAATCCTTTCTCATAGATTAAAAGTAACTTTTTACAAATGATCTGAATCAATATTTTACTTTTTAATACTATTTTTTAAATTCGTTTTCTCATTGAAGAATGGAAAGAAAATAATCAAATTTTAAATATATTATTAGTGGTTATTTATTCGCCATATTTCTTTTCTAAAACGAATGACTACAAGAAGGAAGCCATAAGCTCAGTGAATTAAGATTATGTACACCATTAAGAGAGGCAATCTATTATCGAATCACTCCAACACCGTTCAATCAATCGCCAAGTTGCAAAAAGGGTCGCCAAAAATGATGCCAACTTGGATCTATCGCCAACATTTCGCTATGTTTCTATTGAATCGCCATTACAATGTAAGGAATGGCGTTGCTTACGAATCTTGCAATTTTAACAAAATAAATACAACATAAAGTAATATTAACGTACTACACATCCAGATATAAATTATTTACACTGTTTTAAGCGTTCATTACTGAGCTGCTTATGCTGAGCAGAGATCAGCTTAGGAATGTGTTTTCAAAAATCGACCCACAAGAGTTACAGGGTGTTATAAATAAAATAAAATCCTTTTTATCAGCTATTAGATCTACAGACTTAAATTTTAACAAATATATTTTTTTTTTGTTCAGCTGAGATATACAAAAAGCTTTTTTTTTGGTTTTGTTTAATTTGCAATTCACATAAAATTAACTCATTAAAACTTCTTTATCCATCAATTTGTATTGTTTAATTTTTCAATTCACCCGTGCGAAGAACGGATATACCAGCTAGTAATGTAGTAAACAGTCTTTTCTATCCCTTGCTGAAAGCACCGACATAAAAATTAGGAAATACATTTCTATTTTAAGCAAATTAAAACTTAAAAAGAAGACACCGCAACGAAGTAACGCATTGGTCTTGGATCTAGCAGGCACCTTTGAGTGGAGAGGGGAGGGGGATGGCACCACCCGATCAAACTTTTTAGAAGCTCATCTCAGTGACGCCAGATAGGCGTCTTTTAAAAAGAAGCACTCACTCACTTTGTAGCTCCTTTTTTTAAAGATTGAAAAAGAAGATGAAAAGGAGAAAAAATTATATATATACACGCTAGAACCATCCACAATTATCGATTTTCATGTTAATAAAAACCATAAAAAAAAAAAGATGCCTCGCCTTTTTTTGCTTTCATGGTACGTAATAACAGAAGCTGCACTTATCTTTGGAAAAGCAAAACGAACCTATTGCTCGAAAAGGAGTAGGAAATAATAATAATAAAAGAAAGAACACCGCATACATACAGAAAGCTAAGTATACATACGTATGCCGGTTTCATTCATTAAATTTTGGATGTGAAAAAGCACGTTGCTTCAATAACAAGTGCTTGTCGGAAATTTCTTTATTTTGCTTTACGACGTTATTATTATTTTTGCTGCGTTTTCCATCTCTTTCCCTCCTCGTGCATCGCTGGAAATGACGGAAGAAGCGGTGGAAAAACCAAGCACTCGAAAACCTGCGCCATCTTTGACCACTCAAGAGATTTTTCGACATGCACGATTTGATTCGGAAACGGTATTATAACTTCTAAAAACTTTTATATACCGAATTTTCGAGGTTTTGCATTTTATCAAATGTTGTGGATAAGTTTTTCAAAGGATTCTTCAGCAGAGACAAGTTTTAAAGAAATGCCAGAATATTTTATATAGCTGAGGTGAAACAGATACGAGACACAGGAGGTCTGATATAAATGTATAAATAACATGAAAATAAGACAGTTGAATTTCAAGTATGCGTTATATATCTTGCTTATAATAAAGAAGTTCAAAAATATTAGGAACTACTTTTTTAGAGAAAGAAAACATTTGAATGAACTATAAAGTTTTTTTTTAATACTATTGAATTGTTTTCATTTTTATATTTGCTGTTTATAATTTCGAAATTACCTTGAAAAATTACCTTGGGAAAAATTGCAATCAATAAAAATTGTATATATATATTTATATATATAATGATAAAACGTATTGTGTCACGTAATTTGTCGTGGCGAGTGGTTGATTGTAAATGTGGCGAACCAAAGGTAGAGCGTATCCGGTGGTGTGTGAATGATACTATATTATCGAAGAAGCAGGAATCTTGAAAGGATTAACTCCAATTTATTGCACTTCTTGAAACATATATGCATCTTGCAACAATAAAGACTTTATGACACAAAACAGGCAAAGCGCGACAGCCGGCTGACTACATGATTGCAGAGAGGCGAGAGCAGAAGAGAATAGTGCGCGATTTTCAGATCTCGGTATTTATAGACAACGAGAAATCACGTGATTTAGGAGGTGGATGGAGATAGTTTCTAAAGTCCCCGTTAGGCGGGTAACCAATTAAAATAATTACATGGTTGTCCTGAAGGACTGGACATTAAATAATGCAAGAGCTATTAGAATTAAGTTATTGGAGTTATTTTATATATATATATATATTATTTTTGTTTTTAGCGGTAGTAAATGAACTATGGAATAAGTAATAATAACATAAAATGTATTAGAAATGAATTGAAACAAAAATGAATTAAAAAATATATATAATATATATTTGCTATTTAAAATTAGTTTAAAAATCATAAAAAAAATGTGTTGATCATTATTTTCTTGCGTTATTTATTAATGAATTCATAACTGAAAAAGTACTAATATTCAGGCCAGTAAAATTGATACAAAAAGTAACTTAAAAATTGTTATTTTCAGTGATAAGACAGTTTACGTGACCACTGGTATTTCTTAAATTCTGCATCCTTACTTACTGAATAATAAATGATACATTATAAAATTATTAACAAACAGTTCTAAAATTCTAAAGAAAGACTGCAAGGAAACACCGAATTCAGATGATGTAGGATTTTCGTTTTTTACTACATTGGCATAGCATTATAAAGTATACCACACAGTTATGATTAAAGTAAAGATTATCCTGTACTAACAGTGGCGCACACAAGGGGGGGGGGTTATGGGGGTCCGGAACCCCCTCTCAAAGCCCTTGATTTTTTTCCGATTGATTATAATTCTAAGCATATAGTACGTAAAATTTAATTAAGTATTTGTTATTAATGAATAACTTTATAATTAACGCTAATTATTTATTCAATAATTAGTTTTTTATTGTGTTTTGCTCGCGAAAATCGATAAAATCAAAAGGAACATGATACAAGATTGGTGAACTTCCGATCCCGGGCCCCCCCCCCCCTTGAAAAATTCCTATGTGCCCTACTGAGTACTAGTAATATAAAATCGCGATCTATGTTGAACTACATGATTGGATCAAAAGCGAGAAATGTAATGCTTAGAAAATGAATACATAACATAATGCTAATTAAATTCCTAAATCAAAAAGCTCTTAAACATATAAATAGATATGGTTATAAAATGCAAGACGAAAAACAAAATCCGTAGATTTAAATTATAGAATCCGTACTCTTTTTCTTTAATGTATTCTTATATAATTGTATGAATTCTTAAATTGCGGATATTT
>BMAV01018268.1:331332-341592 GCA_019973955.1 Trichonephila inaurata madagascariensis | reverse complement strand
TTTTTTTTTTTTTTTTTTTTTTTTTTTTTTTTTTTTGTACATTTTTATTAATTTTTTCCCATTTTAATAATAATAAAAATTTTTTTTTTGTTTTCAATTTTAAGATTTTTTTCTTCAAATATGCTAAATAAATCTAAAATCACAAAAAAAATCCCCATATCTCCATTTTTCAAAAAAAAAAAAGGTGGTCGCAAGTAGTCGGATACCTTAAAGAGATTCTTTTAAATTTTAAGTCCCGTCGATTGATATTGCTCCTTACGGGGTTTTTTTATATCCCAAGAACGTTAAGTAGTGGAATTAATATTCTCAGATTTCTTCAGAAAATAAAATTTAATCGGCCTAGCGGTTTACTACTATCACCTACCGCCCACCAGGAATAGTGGATAGTGACGTTGACTGTTGTGCCGTAGGACCCGGGTTCCAATCCCGAAGAAGGCATGGATGTTTGCAAATGTATAGTACTCGTGCGGGGTGGGGCACTTTAAATATTCACCGAGTCGATATTCCCCTCGAGAGGTTGGTAGTAGGGTGAGAGAGGTGTTCTCTCTCAAAATTGGGGTGGAACCGAACCAAATCATGCAGTCACCTGTATGGTTCTCAAAGCTTCGAATAACGACAGACGTCAAAACTAACCTTTTGCTGAGACGAATTTCGTGGGTCTCGCTCAAACCGACATCGTCGATCAGGTGGCATCAGCAACCACACTACTTTACCCCCCTATCGTATAATTTTCCCCATTTTTAAATTCTTTGTTTCGTCAAATAAATTAAATGTTTGATATAATTTTTTAAATCTGATTCCGTTATCTAATTCTGCATATTGTTCTAAATTTGAGATGTGTTTTTATTTGTATGCGTGTGTGTTTATTAAGTTAAGTATTATTTTGCCTTAAAATGTATCGCATTTTCAATTCTTCGATCAGAACTAATCGTCTTTAGAATAACGATACATTTCTATACATCCCAGTGCCATTTAAGTCCCACTGTGTAGGGGGGGGGGGATGATGAACATTAAATATTCACTGAGGCGCACAAATTCCTAAGTAAGCGTAGTGCAGAAGTTTGGAGAGTGGGGTTCGTCCTCGTTACTTCATCAAGGCTCAAAATTATGAGGTTCGTCGCTAATAGCCCACATGTTGCTTTGAAGTGTGACGTAAATAGAAAATAAAATCAATATATCTATCGATATTTCGTCAGGAGTGTTTATTTGAACCATCGACCTACCTGTCCGCAGCTACGCTGTGCATGCCTTAGACGACTGAGACGAAAGTAATCCTTATTTGGGCCAGTCGTTAAGGGCTTTTATTCCTGTCCTTTGTTATTTGCGACTCGCAAAAGGAGGTGCCGCTGCAATATTTTATTCCTGTATATTATTTCAATATTTTTTCTTTCTTTTTTGAATGTATTTACTTTAAACACAAAACACTTTGAATGTCCCACCTTCAGAAGAAATTTCGCAACGAAAACCAGATTTCCAATATCGATCAGTATTTTTAAAATATGCATAATGAAGTAGATGATGTATTAACGGTATCTTTTGAGCCACGAAAACTCACAACAGGATGACGGAGGAAACAGTTTTTCGCGAGAGAACGTCCCCGGACCTACCTTCGACAGTCGAGATGGAATTTTCGAGTTTTTCCAAGATGAATTCTTATTTCATACTCGAAGTCCATTTTCCACGCTCATACATATTTCGCTCATCCTTCAAAAAGGTCGCCGAGAGACTCACATCATCAAGATTTGGCATTCGCCAAAACCTTTCTCTCCCCTCTCACCGCCTATAACTAAGAGTGACAGAGCGAAGAAAAAAGGAACGGGAGGCGTTTTATTTTATTTTCTTCAACTGTTCTGAAATATTTTCCTTTCCATCGCTTCGACGCGCTCCAAAAGAGCCCCTTTTCTGGAAAAGAAATTTTTTTTTTCTGGGACGAGTTCGTTTTGCCAGTGGGAAAGTAGGCTTGAGCCACATCGGAACTCATCGAATGAAGGAAAGGGAAAAAAAAAAGGGCAAGAAGAAATCGAAAATATAAACAGAGTTTTGGAAGAGGGAGGATGAGGATGGAAGAGAAGAATATTCGCCTAATGACGAATTTTCCCGTCTGTCTGTGTTGTTTTCTTTCCCCTCAACATCAGATTAATGGTGGTTCTTGGAGACGGCTGGGGATTTAGGGGCGCTTTGAAGAGGCCCTTTATGCCGTTTCAGGTTCCTGACGAGTTCATCAGATGCTCCACAATCATTCCTAACTGTCCTCCGAGACGCTCGCTTAAGCGACAATGACAAAAGGCTTTGAGGCACGTTTTTATATCCTCGTGGCTTCAAGCGAATAAAAATGTAGCACAAGGCACCAGTTTTATTTTTCCCTACTGATTCTTCAAAAAATATCCCCGTAAGGATATGCATATACACTGCTTTCACTATTCAAAATAATTCATTATAAATGTATATATTTCATATAGTCTATCCGAAGACGAGATTTTTGACTACTCACGCATGAATCTGCGAGGCTTATAAAATGTCGAAATAGGATGAAGAGAAGTTTTGAGTGAACACTTCAGTTTCTGGGTGGTTATGCGCAAAAAAAAATCCTGTTTTACAACTGTTAGATATAGACTTTAAATCTGGCAGGCATTTTTTTCCCTTTTGAGTAGAATGTACTAAAAACGGGCTTTATGGGATTCCAATCCCAAGGAAGAATTCAGAGTCATTATAGATGAAAAAAAATTTCCAGTTTTGAACTACTAGATCTACAGACTCACAATTTGGCAAGAATTTTTCTTTTGTTGAATAGAGATTTGCTAAGGATTTTACTGAAAGCTTCCAATGGTATTGCAGGGGTGCAAACAGTATTTATTTTCTCTTTATATTTCTATATCGATAGTTATATTTTTTATTTCTTCCATGCAATGAACGGGTATACTTGCTAGTGTATACACATATATATTACTAATACAAATGCATATTTATATAGAAAATTGTTTCTATCAAAAGGTCTCCAGGTTTCTTTTTCTCTCTTTTTTTCTTTCTTTCATTTTTTAAACGCTAAGCGATTGCAATTTTAGTTTATATCAGAAAGAAAAAGACAAATAATATCTATTCAATAGTTGTTCAAGTTCTTATTTTATTATTGCCCTTTAAGAAACAATTTAATTTATTACATTTTAGGTTCACACCACGTTTAATTTATTTTCATTTGATTTATTCACGTCAGATTGAAAACACGATTGCCATATGTGACAGATCTTCCGATTGTGAAGTGAAGTGGTTAGAAATAGGAGCTGACGCACCACTCTCCTAACTTCTAAGCCAACATGAAGACTTTGAGCATCGACACCTTTCAAGTGCACAAAGCCATGCAAAAAAAAGGAAGAAAACTGCACACAAGACCCTATGGTTACGAGTCCGTTACTCCACCAATCACAGAGTAGAATTATCGTGGTTCACAATGGGAACAATGAAGTGCACAGAACCCGCCATTATTTCTGCAGTAAAAATACTCAAAATCTTCGACCGCCAAGTGAGAAAAGAGAAAGCGTCAATCTGCGAAATGGCATTCTCACGCGGGGCGAGAAATTACCCGAATTTTCTGGAAAGTCACGCGAGCCCCGGGTCGGGAAACGTCTCCATTAATCCTGAATGGCGTCCCCGTGGAGATAAAAGGCCCTTCGAGAGAAAGTGGCACAGTTGCATTCGCACACCAGATGAAAAATCCACCCTGACTGAAGATGAAATACAAAAATAATTTCAGTAACAATAGTAATATTAAATGTGCAACATCCTATATGAATAGTATATAAATATATATAATGGTAATAAATATTACCTTTTCTAGGTTTAATAAAGTTTAAATGTGCTAAAGAAAGAGACTGATTACTACGCCATCTGGCGTCAAGAGGTATATCCTATATTTCAATCTGAAAACGATTAGAAATACAGGAGGTAAAGATTCATAAAATTATAAAGTATCTATCCCCAAAGGACAAAATTTATGAAAGGTACATAGTAAGTACAATCACGGGTTTTCCATTGAATTTAAAGCTGACATTAGATACATACTTATTTCTCTACTTGTAAAATTTTGTTCTTATTGTTGATAAATATGTGTTTTTTTTTAACGAAGGTACCTGCAAAATGCAAAGGTTGGCAATAGCAAAACTCATAATTGCCTGGTTACACGGATTTTCTATTATCATGTGATTATAACGTCACATGAATTTATGATTTGTTTGTCTGGAGAAACGTGATTGCAGTTATGTGATTACGACGTCCTATTTATTAAGTACGAAATGTCACCTTGCGCACAATAATAGTAAGAACAAAAAGTGTAAAATGCGAGAGCTTGTTTGTAATTTTTAACTCTATTATACCATGTAAAGTATTAGAAAGAGAGAGGAGAGAAAAAAAAATAAAATTTATTTACCTGAGTTGATTTTTATTTTCAATATTTTACAAGCTCTCCGTAGCTACAATATGCGACCTGAGTCCTTTTATAATTTTATGCTTCACATTCTGTTGTATATCAAGTGATATATTAGCACGACTATCAGTAGCACGCAGTTTAGAAGTCTTGCGGTACAGTTGACGGAGAGCATATTGAACACTTAAAATTAAGATCTATGCTAGTGAATAGTTTCTCCTTTTCTTTCTGACGTTTTTCCGTGACATAACAGTGCTAAAAACTGCTATCAAACTATCTAGCATATTTTATTAATTAAGTCTATAAAGATCCGGGTATAAACATTTCTATTAAGGTTTACCTTTATGTATCGAGTTTTATTTTAAAATAGAATGGGGGAAAAAAAGATAAATAACGTAAACAAAATAAATAAATTAGATTTTCTGATAAATATTTAAATTGAACGAAAAAAATTTCACCTGTTCTGTTCTTAGCACATTATTGTAGGCAAGTCATTGTTTTGTACTAACTAAAATGCTTTATAACTTTGCAATTGACTTCTCATATATGTTATACTGTTTAGGCACGCCAACTGCGTAGTTTGCCTCCAGGTGGGGTTGTAACCAATTTCAACCAGCAGCACATTTAGCAATACCAAGGTCCAACATTAAAGCAATAACCGTTCTCGAGTTCAGGCGCAGGATTTTAGAGGGTACTCTGCAAATGCTTTATTATATAGCATTAGTAAATGACGTCATGATTATAATACATGGTAAGAGTGAATATATAGTTAAACTGAACACATATTTGTCAGTGTATAAATTGTTATATAGTGAAATGAACCAAGAATAACAAAGATATTAAATGCATAAAACTCGCTGTCATTTGTAATTTTATTATTTGTAACTTTTCTTAAAATGTTGTTTCATCAATTCTGTTTTCTTCCAAGGAGTCCCCATCAATTTTTCAAAGTTGTTTATAAAAATCTTTTACGAAAGGAAATAAACCCTATTGTTTATACAAAGTTTTTTATATATATAAAGTCTTATTCCAATGCAGCAGAGAAGAAAGTATTTTTACTATTATATAAAGAGGAAAAATCAACAACCCTAATTGTGGTTTTCTCCACGAATTTAAAGGTCGCGGTAGTCTAGTGGCTATGGTCAGGAACTCGTGGCCAGAGTGTCACGGAATAAAGTCATGGTACAACTATAAAGATCCATCACCGTGTAGAGGGGACCGATGCACGTTAAATCTGTCGAGGCCCAATGTCTTTCCATTGGTGTGGTAGTTAGGAGGGTGGGGTGCCAGTTAGGTGTCATCCTCGGCACTTGGCCGAGGTGCAGAATTACGAGGTCTGTCACCAATAGCCCTTATGTTGTTTTATAGGACGCCGTTAATATAACTCACCCTCGCTCATTCTCTCTGAATTAAACTATGAGTTGGTTGATTAAGATTAAATATATTGTTCCTGATTTCGATTGCAATTCAAATATCTTGCTTTTATCTGTTATTTTACTTGCCTGAAGTTGAAGGTCTTTTCTGCTTTACTTCTCAAGTTCATAATTTGTGTGAAACCATTATTTACGAAATTATATAATTTTAAATTACGAGTATTCTGACTTAACTGCAACTTCTCTTTGGAATTACAACACAAAGGAATGAATGCAAATACTTGAGGATCGAGTTTTATTTCTTTCTCTAAGCCGCACTAAAAGCAAGTTATTTATTGAAAAATGCAGACATGCAACACTGTCAACGGCAGAAAAGCGTTGAAAGCGTAGAAAGAAACTTACAAGGCTTTTTTCCGTTAACAACTTCATTCAAAAAACTTTTAACTCCAGAGTTCCATTTAATTTAACTGATATTTTATATCGATTTTACATCACTTTCAGAAATCACTGTAAAATAAGAAAAACATAATTTTGAACAACTACTAGATTGTACTTCTAGTTTATATGGAACTGTTCCATATACGAGGGGGTGGACTTAACCCACTGTGTCATGAAAGCCCTCTTTTTCCAATATCGGGGGAAGGGAACTTCCACGTCTCAGGATGGCACAGGAGATTCCGTGAGCGCGCACTATTAAGAAGCCGCCGCGTTCTCCGCGGTCCAGATGGCACGTTCTAAACTTTTGGAAAAATGATCGAGAAAAAGAAAATGGGTCCGCATTCAAAGACAAACTAAGGATACTTTCCCTCCGCCCCCTCCTCAATATTTCGACGAATCAAGTAATGGGTTTTTCCACCCCCATTCCACCACTATTAGAACGAAAACATCGATTTTGTACGGACGCAAAGCGCGAACAGACCATTGTCTTCGGCAATAATGCAACAAAATTGTGGAAAGAGGAACTATTTTTCAATTGTGGATTTCAAGTGTGGCTCCAAGTAAACGAGGGAACTCTTCAAATCACGGACAATTGTTACGGAACTTTTCTTCCTGTCATTATCTGCAAAACGCTATAAAAACGGAACTTTTAAAAGTGTCTTAAAGAGATAAAATAAAAAATTTTTAGATAGAAAAAACACTTAAATAAAATATAAAAGTATTCAAATAAACATTTTCTTTCGATAAGATATTCTAGAATTACTTTTTTTAAAAACATTTTGTGAGTTACGTATTTCTTAAAGATAATAAAAATGTTTAAACGCATATTTATTTCAAAAGTTAACTCAGTTGATTCAGTACATTGAATTAATATTCCGTAAGCACTTGCTTAAGTATCCAATTCATATAAACATATTGGGCTTCACTCATGTGACGTCATAGTCACATGATAGCAATAAACACGTGTTTCCAATAAGTTCATAAATTGATTTCATGTCACAGTCACACGATACATGCTATCACGTATTTCCAGCCAATCAGTTTATGTGATTAGCTATTGCCAACGTTTACTTTTTGTGGAAACTTTCTTTTAAAAAATAAGTACATATTTGTCAACAATAAATTTGTACATATGTAAACAAAATACACTTGATTTAAAAAGTACACATTAAGTACATCTTTCATAATTTTTGAAAACTTTTTGAAGAATTTTAACTTTTTCCAATAACCAAATTTAAAATTTTATCTAAATACTACAAATCGAACAACAAATACAAGTCTAATGTCAATTAGATTTGAATTTGGTGGGAAACATGTGATTGTATTTATCATATAACCGTCATGAATTTAGCCTAGTGTGTAAAAAAATTAACAAAATTAAATGAAATCAAGAAACCCGTGGCTGAGTGGTAGCGTATCACTTCCACGCCACAGGTCCGAGGTACAAGCCCCGGACTGGGCAAGGTCGACTCAAACTTTCATCTCTTCAGTGGGTTGATAAACGAGTACCAAGCTTGCTTGGGAAATAAACAGTAGGGGCTTCTCGTCAGACTGACCACCTGAGTGGAACATCTGCTCATGCACCTCGGTACTTAAGGTCATGAAAACTGAGATGGGCATGGTAGGCCTTGGATCTCTATGGGCTATTGCACGACTGGATTTTGTTTAGAATGAAATTGAACTCATGGGCTTATTAAATATATTACTCAAAACATTGATCACCAAACCGCCGATCGCACTCTACTAATAATTCGTAGGAACATTTTCGGTAGATCGCAATAACTCTCCGATTGGCTAACCTTTATTTCTCCACTGAGCAGACTGATAACAATTGCCAGCTTCTTTCATGCAACTCAACCATTTTCAACCTTTTCTCATATTTAATTGTATACGCGTGATGTTGTGCACGTTATGTTTTTGAAGAGTGTTTTCGTAAAATTGGTTATTTATATTACTACATTTCAATTTCTTTTTTATGAAAAAATTCAATTTTAAGTATCACACAGTTTACAGTAGACAAAATTGGACATTTTTTATAACAAGTAATACATTTTTTAAAAAAAGTCAATTCCTACTTCGTTAGAAAAACTTACTGGCGCCATCTTTTGCAGATAAATCTAACTTCGTTAGAAACAACGCAGAGCAAATTTAAAATTAAAAAATAAAGTTTAACTAATGAACTAATATTTGAGAAAAAAACTGCAATAACGTCAAGTGTCATCTACTACAAGTTTAAAAAATGTATTTGAACTTCAGTGGATGAATAAGAAGTATTTTATTAAAGATTGAAATTTGTAACAAGATATATATATATATATACAAGGAAGAGTGAACTAACAAGAGGAATTAAAAAAAAGTTGATATTCTTAGTAGGATTTAAAAAAGTTAGGGTTGTTTAGAAGCTTCATAAGTTTTGGCGACTACTGCTCGATAACCAGCAGACTAAAAATTGATTTAGACAGAAAACGTATAGTAATAAATATCGTTGTACATATTTCCTCAAACAAAAGATTTGAAAATACGGCTTTTAAACATATGAGCAGCAGAGCACCACCTTACCTATGTATTTTGATATATCTTTTTAAAGAAGCAATGATATATATTTTGTAATATTGATTTATAACATAACAAAAATTTTTTGATCATTCCAAAAAAGCTTTTTAAATAATTAGTTATTTATTTTAAATAATCAATTTGTAAGTGCATTGTTTTCTTGTCTTTTCTCATTGCTCTAGATTTACATATTTTAAAGCTCATATTTATTTAGATACCAATCGGATACAAGACTACACTAAAGTTTAATCTTTATTTCCGTCCAAAAAAATTTAACTGAAGAGGTCATTCGATATCACTTCTTTTTGTTCTGTTTTTTAGTTCCCCTTTTACTCACTTCCAAATCTTAATCGCGAACAGAATTTTTTTTTTCTTGATCGTCTCTTCGTTTTTTTTGTCACTGCAAAGAAAATCTATTCTACACCAACACGCGGACCCCAGAAAGCGAACGGGGGAACCGGACATCCAAGAAAGTCCGGCTGCGTCTTCTCTTTCTGTGCGAATAAGAAACCGGAGAGGAGCTCCGGCAGAAAGAAAGAAAAAAATCAACTCCTCTTTCTCTCATAAAAAATTCCGGCAAAGTGTCCGTCTACCTTTCCTCCGGACCAGCAAAAATCTAAAAAAAAGAGAGAAGGGAAAAAAAGGAGAAACGAAATTTTCGGCCTTTTCGAGAAGTCATGTCGGGAAAGCTGCATTTTTTTTCCCCGGCGCGCGCGCCGAAAAAAGAGGGAAAGAACAGATAGCATCCAAACGTGCTCTGAAATAGTAGCAACTACGAGAGAAATTGGATCTCAGCAACTGGCATTCCTAGAATTCTTCCCCCCTAGTTTATTTTATCCGAGAGAGAGTGAGAGAACTTTCGGAGTTCGTTCTCATTTATTTACTTTTTATTCCATGGATGGTTCATTTCAGTGGCTCTTTGCAGCAGATCGTCGGTCGTTTCCATCGCGCAATTTATACATTCGCCGGCGGGACAGAGGGGGGACATTCTTCGAAGTTTTCCGAACGAACGGAGCCGGATTCCGATGGATTGCTAAATCGGAATCAGAAATCAGGAAAATCGGATTACACGGTCCCAATCATGGGATAAAAACACATGTTTCTTTCATTATAGATATTAGAAGTCCAGAAGAAACCCAGATTTTAGGAATCGATTGCTACGACAATATGTATTCTTTGTAGAAAAAACTTGAGGGGAATTACAGGGAATATTTTATTTCAGCGTGTGTTTATATTCTAAAGAAGGTGCTTTTATCTACCGTAATATTTTTATAGTTAAAAATAATCAAATGGTGATTTTATAGAGGAATTAATTCGAAATTCATTACAAATACAATTCCTTGAAAATAATTAAAATTAATTCATATTAATTGGATAAAAAAGAAATTACATAGAAATGATAATAAAAGAGTTTCTGTTATTGGACTGAATAAATAAATAATACTAATTAGATAATTCGTTATAAAATTCATAATTGCG
>BMAV01018268.1:256861-330932 GCA_019973955.1 Trichonephila inaurata madagascariensis | reverse complement strand
AAAAAAGACAGGAAACAAATGATATCAAAAGCGGGATAATAATCCTCTAATAATGTGATTAAACAAAAAGGCCAACACACCGCGAAGAAATGAGATTGAATCGTCATTTAATTTTAATCCTCCCCCTCAGGAGTCATCTAACAGAATAATCACTCCGAAAGAAAACGGGGAAAACATTACCTCATTAATGTATGCACACAGAATCGTTTTCCATTTTCTAATCGCAGCCACTTTCTAAATGAATAACATCGTTTCACAAAACGTTCTCTACCTTCGTGATTTTATTACTTTCATCCGAAAACTGCATTAGGCTGATTTAAGAAGCAAACACGGAGCTAATAAAAGGAACAACCCCCCTCCACCCCCTTCTCAAGCACAAAACTCAATTTCCGAATCCTCTTTTTCAAACCCTATTTTTTTATTTTTTTTATTTTATCTCCTTCTGTTTTGTTATTGACGTTGTTCTCCGGGCCAAATTCGAGAAAAACAAGTTGATGCATTGCTAAGCTATCGAAAGCCCATCTCTTTTCCAAATTAAATTTAAATTTCACGGAGTCAGCGAGGCAGATCATCAATTAAACTAGTTACGCCCTAAGAAACCAGGAAAATCACGGAATAACTCAGTAGCCACGGGACTCCTTATGATTATAGATTGATCTGATGCCGGCTCGCCTAATATCCCTCTCACTTCTTCAATCCCTCTTTATTTTCACTCGTTCTTTTGTTGTGTCGGCTGTTTTGTTGATCAGATTACTGGTAGATGAAAGCACACGCGAAAAAAAAAGAATCTTTTCAATGGAGTATTCTTGCCTCGGCTCAGTCAAGCAGTCACGAACTGCAAAATAAAAGAATTCGATTATTACTAATGACAGCGAATGGGTGCAGAGAGAAGAAATGGCTCATTCGCTGCAGTTTGGGTTTTTTTCTCTTCTCTTTCTTTATCTTCAGTTTTTTTTCTTCCCTAGTATCGTTTAACGATGATAGAGAGACGAAAGAGACATTATTGACGATTATTCAAAATCGTGTATACATTAGTTTCGTATTCACAAAAACGAGCTTTTCTCCGAAGATGGTGTAAGAAGTTGCTTAAGTGGTGCCAGTTATTATGAAGATGGAAAAGTTTATATTGACTTGTAAGCTGTTCAGATATATTAGACTCTTCTATTTTGCGTGGAGCTAAATTAAATTAAGAAATAATTCGACAATGATAAAACGTCTTTCAATCTGATTAGAGGAAACTGTTAAATGTGAAATTAATTTAAATAGTTTTCTTGCAGGAAAATGGAACGAGTATCGATTTTACAATCATATTTCTAAATGACTGATTCAGCTACTTAATTTTGACACTGTTTACTAACACTTTTTACGACAAAGCTACTGATTGTGTTTTTAAAAATTAATACATGTTATTCAAATAACTCCCATTATTCTCATTAGTTATTACATGAATTAAATGTAAATGTACAAGAACTAGTTATAATTAAAAAAAACTACTGATTTCAAATTATTATAATGTAATTGTATTTTTATACGAATCCTTTTTTTAAAAGCAAAAATTGGTCTGTAGAATTTTGTACAAAATAAAAAGGCCACAGGAATAATAAAATATAGCGGTCTGAGTAACTTAACTTGCTAACAAAATTCTAGAAGTTTCCAGATTGGACAATAGTTTACGCATCTAATTTAATCGACAATTAAATACTTATCATAATAGAATTAAATATTGCTTACGTGTTATTATACTTGCTGACAGCGTGAAAAATAAACAGTTTTAAAACCAAGTCACTTTAATACTTTTTCGTAGAAATAATACGTTTATTTCAAACACAATTTTATAAAATAAATGACAAATACATTCGAAATGATTACTTGAAATTGACTACTAAAATTTCACTATGAAAACGATTTGGCTTCAATACAACTAAACGAAAGAAAATATTGCGTTTCCTCACTCCTAAAAATGTAGAATTGAGCGATAGAAAAGTGTGTAATTTTGTTTAATCACAGACATTCATTCAGTTTCATTTAAAAATTCAGAGCCATCAGAAAGTAAAATAGTGAACTATAAAGTATAGTATACAATTTCACCGTTTTTAGAAAACTTAATGACGTGTAAAGAAACTCCTGGTTAAAATTTTTTTTACAATAATTCAGTGACGTTTTTTGAAGAATAGATAATACCATCAGAGTCGCTGACGCATAGAATTTTTTTTTTATATATATATGTGGAAAAGGAAGTAAAGAAATCAAGAAACTGGTACATCGAGCAAAACACTCGTAGAAAATCAATAAAAGAACGGAAAAGAAAAGACAAAAAGCGATAAAAAAAATCAAGAGAGAAAGAGAAATACATTGTAACAGTGGGGCCTTTCACAAGCTGCATCCCCCGAAAATTTATTTTACTTATTATTTCTCCATTTTTCCCTTTTTTTTTTCTTAAACTTCAGCGTAACCTTAAAAAAAATTTTTTTTTCACCCGCTCACTGGTTGAATAATGACACGGTGTTCTGTTTAAGGAAAGTATAAAACAAGCTGAAGAAAAAGATAGGGGGAGTGTGAGGGAAAAAAAGGAAGCCAAGTTTTCCTTGACAAATGAGGATATCATAGCATGACAGATAATTCGCTGGAAGCATCGGAATGCGATATTTCCCAAGTCGAAAAGTACAACTTTTTTCCCCGGTACAGGGAAAAAAACTTTCAGTGAGGGAATATGCAAAACGCCATGCCCAGTGGAGGGAGCAAATCGGGAGACTTTGCAACTGTAATTACTTGTTGAAGCCCAATAATTCGATCGGCTGAGGAGCAGTGATGGCTGTCATAGGAACTCTGCGCTTTGCCATGTGACAATTATCTCTTTCTCGATCGGCTGGCCGCAAATCACGACACCGGAAAGAATCGGAGACCCTCTTTTTTGACATCAGGGTGAAATGGATAGACCAATCAATGATCGGTATTCATTAGCACCCTCGCGAAGTTGACAGACGAGGAGGTTTGTGGGAAAAATTAGCTCCAGTGTCATCCATCAAATACAACAGTATCGTGAGCAGGGCACGCACACACACAACCTATTATTTTAATTGTTTTTTTCTTTTTTCCCAACTGAGTCTCGAAGTTAAGACAAAAGCTGTGATGTCTTTATTAAGATGCCCGACTACGTTCGGAACCTTGATTTTAAAAGAGCGCATAAATCGATAATTTTCATGGTATTTAGTGTCACTTAGATTAGAATATATGCATAAAATTGTCTTAAAGACACTATGACAAAAAAGAATTATTTAAATACACTATTTTGGCAAAAAATTAACTTAGAATAACCTTTTTTCAAAACGTCCTCCTTTTATAAAAAATGCTTCTATGATAATAATATTTTACTTATATAAAGTAAAAGCTTCTTCAGAGAGTCTGAACAAGGATTTTTGAAAAGTTCACATCATTTTCAGAGTTACCATCAATTGAAATATAATTATCCGCGTTTTTTTCTTAAAATTTCTCCCCTCTGTTGTAGTAAAATATGGATAAATCCACTTCTAAGTTATATATTTCAAAAATTCTAGTTCAGCCTTTGTACAGAGGTCTGAGCTGTATACAGGCAAAATATTATTATAATGAAAGCATTTTTCATAAAAGGAGAATGTTTTGAAAATGGGTCATTCTATGTTCATTTTTTGTCAAAATATTGTAATTGAATAATTTTTTATTGTAACAATATTCTTAAACCAATTTTATATACGTTTTCTAATCTAAGTGATATTAAATATCATAAATATTATCCATTTATACACTTTTGCAAAATCACGGTTCCGAGCTTAATCGGATACCTTAAAGAGGGTTTGGTTTAAATATTTGATACGAATAAAATAATTTCTAACTAAAGAATAAGAAAAAATGTAATATGGCTTGAATACGTGGGCTTAAAGATGAAAAAAATATCAAATAGCAACGTGGTATTGACAATCATTTTGAACTTTAGAATTTTTCTGAAATACTTGGTTATTAAACTAAGTTCTGAATAAACCTAAATGAGTTTCCCCCCTTATATGTTACACAGCTACTTTAAATTAGGAAATAGGTAGGGAAAAAAAAAATCTAGTTTCAGGTTTTTTTCATTATTTTGTTTGATGTATACAATTAAAACTAGAAATTTTGCATCTTTAATGGTAGTAGAAGTAATAAACATTGTATGGGTGGTTTCTGAATATAAAGAAATATTCCATTTTCTATGCTGTTTCTTCTTGCATATTTAATTTCTTATAGTTACTAAAACCATAAATATAAACGATTTATTAATATTGATTATCTTTATACATACGTTTTGAGAGATTTCCTAAACATTCGGGGGCGTAGCTACCGCCGTATCAATGATAAGAGTTCCCCAAGCTACAGGGGCTTAACATGTGTAACTACAGTCTCATCAACAGGACACCTATATCTAAAAAAATGTCCAGAAGGAATTTCCATACAGGGCCTTTTCAGAACTACGCCAGAGCAAATAATCAATATACATGCATTGGCAACCGGTTTTAAGATGCCAGTGTTATGAAATTCTTCAAACCGAATTAAATTATTTACTTGATTATATATAGCATATTATTGAAGAACAATATTAAATATAATATTTAAAAACCAAAATTGGCAGGAAGAAATTAAATTGATTCTTATATTTATTCTTACTTCACCTAGGTTTAAAATTAAGGCTGTTTTCGGCAAAAGTACGAGAGCCTGAACTAAACGCGGAGCACATTTTCAGACAGAAAGATGCCTTAATTTTCATGAAAATTTGTAACATTACAACTTATACATCTGTTAACAAGATAGTGTGTTTCTAAAATTTCAAAATATTCCTTGATTATTATGTTTTTACAGCTCATTTAACATTACGGTATAGGAGAAAAAACGCGAAACACATTTTACGCCAGAAAAAATGGCTCAGCTCGGTCAAAAAAGTGAATGATAAAATATGTTGTTCTCCAAGTGATAGTGAAGCCAGAATATAATATTAATTTTTCATTTCTTTTATATCTGAAAAAATGTAACTAATTCGGGTCCTATTCTTTAACATTATCCGAAGACAGCCTTAAATATCAACAGATCTTCTAAAAGGAATAAAATTTTGAAAAGTGAAAAAAAGACAGAACGAAATGAAAAAAAGAAAGAAAAAAAAATTGAGGATAAAAAAGGGAGAAAGCTAGTAGAAAAGAATCGGGAGCTGATTTTGATGTTCTGCAGAAAGAACACGCTCAGAAAAAGAAAGCAAACCCGGGTAGAATCCGATAGCCAATGCCCTGCGGTGGTCACTGAATCCGTTCATCTCTCACATGAACAATCCCAACCAATATTAGCAATTCCATCTCATCATCACCTCTCCGGGCGATACTTTAGCCCAAGAAGAAGCGGCCCCCTGACAAAAGGAATGTCCGTCTCCCGCCCACCCCCTCGAGGAAGCCACTGTCCCCAAGGATGCAGGGGAGAAGAGAATCCAGTTATCCGATACTGGTCAGCAAGAGAGAGAGAGAGAGAATTTATTGAACGATCCACAGAGGTTGCATTGAAGATTCGTTCGGGGAGATATTAAGAGTTAACTCTTGTGGATGCATTAGCAAAATTTACTCCGATGCCTGACCGAAGACCCCCGAGGCTATCTTCCGAAGCATTCATTATACGGGAGAGGGGTATCCAGAGAAACAACTGAAACATTAGAATTTTAATCGTCCTCGACGCAATAATTAGGATCCATCTTGATTTCAGTCTGCCTCTTGGGTGGACGGATTTTGCCGTTCGAAGAACTAACTTATATTCTTTTTGGATTAAGCTACTTCATATTCGTAAGGAGGAATCATTTGTCAAAAATAGAAATTAGATTAAAAAGAATAAAATAAATCAGATTGCTCTACTCAGTGAAGAGTAGAGAGATAGTTAATAAGTTTTGAGTCGATTCAAATCGTATTAAAAGTGCGCAAGAGGGCAGCACCGATATTTTGGGATCAAACACAATTAATACTTCTTAGAGAAGTTACAAAGATAACATTTAAAAGCTGGAAATTCACTTTTAGCAGTTAATTCAACTCAAACTCAGTGGCGCAACAGCCCATGAGGGCCAGGGCTACTGTGCCCATCCCAGTGTACGTGACCTTTGGGTGCTGAGGTACATGAGCAGATGTCCCGGTCAGGTGGTCAGTTTGAAGCGAGACCCCCAATGTGTAAGTCTCCAAGCAAGCTTAGTACTCATTTATCAACCAACTGCAGTAGGGATGGAAGGCTGAGTCGACCTTTTCCAACCCGGGAATAGAACCCGGACCGGTGGTGTGGAAGCACGATACGCTACCACTCGACCACTGAGCCTTTTGGTAGTTAATTCAATAATCCTTAATATACACAACGTCCTTTAACAAAAATGAGTCTCAAATCTACATCTCACAAACCAACAGGCTAGTTAGTGCTTTACCTAAACCATATATAAACTCAAAACTGCTTTAATTAGTAATCTATAATTTGCATTAAGATGAAAGAACATGATATGACTTCAAATTGCACCCATATACCTAATTATCAAATAGTGTAGTGATTGAGCTTGTCACCCCAACCTCGTGTTGGTTGAGGTAGAGATCTCTCTGATCGTGGAGGTTCCCGGGGAATCTGAATGCAGTAGAGAGTGAGAAGCCATTAAATCAGACACGAAATGTTATCAAGTAGATATTCACAATAACTCCCTTTTATTAATTTGAGCCTTAGAACAAAGCACGCGATATGCTGCCAAGACAACTAAATAATAACAAAGGTTACCTATCTGAAATGAGATGCAACCTCTAAAACTCAACCAAAGAGAAATTCTCAAGTATCTTCCAATAGCGACAAAGATTCAGGACAAAACGACTATAATTCTGGAACTCACTAGTGTGGCTATATACTAACCACATTTCTCTATATCGCTGACTATTTATATGTTTTTAGCAGTAACGTTCATTTTAGAAGGGGGAGTTGTTCTACCTCAAAGTGCCTAATGGGCTGAATGGAAAAGAAATCAAGTAATAGAAAATAGACCTCGTGGATAGGCCATTGTAACAAAATGAATGAAGTGAGATACTCATACGAAAGATTAGCATTAACTTGCTTAATTAATCAGTGCTAAAAATGTGCCTTACTATTGTGCTAAAACTTGAAATAAATTAAAAGAATATAATCCCAAATTGTAAAAGAATCCCATATTTTTCAAGTGCTTTAGTCAGCATGGTTAGAAAAATCAGGCGTTTAGAAAAGCCATTCCTTTCACCTGACCTCAAAAGCAAATTTCTTTTTTTCTGAACTGAAGAGAAAAAAAAAAATTCTATGTGAGAGAACATATGTTAGATAGTGGAGCGATTTTTTTTCGGTTTGATTTAGAAGATTAATATTTGATTCTGTTTATAAAATAGCTGCTTTTATGCCCTTTTCTACACTTTATTCGGAATATAATGCTATATTGATTTTACCATCTGAGATGAACAACATTTTTTTTTTTATTCACATCAAGTCAGCGTAGGCTTCAAGTAAAATTGGAGTTAAAATTTAATGCTCATTGTAATTGCTCATCAAATTTTGTAAAAGATTTTTCTTTTCTGTCTAACAAGTTTTTGAAGAAAAGGTTCCTATAACAATGACTCAATTTATATTCCTATAACAATACTCCCAATTAATGATTGTATTTTAAAAATAATTAAAAAACTTAACATTATTCCACTATAAGTATCTACCACTATTTTAAGTATCAAGGAGAACAAAACTGAATTCTTCCTCATTAACAGTTTTTGTATATAGATGAAATTATCTCTGCATCATTTTTTATTTCAGAAGAGTCGATGTTGCGTGAGAATTTAAATTGAGTAGGAACGAGATTTAGTGTATGTGAACAACTTCATCTCATTTATTATTTTTAAAAACGTTACTAAGGAAAAGTTTGTTAAGTTTCATTTTTATAGTTAATTTAAATTATATCACTTAAGAGAGAGAGAATTACGTTTTACACAGTAAAGAGTGACACATTTGGGACAGGAATTTTATGGGGAGGTCTTAAACATTTTCTTAGAATATTTAACAACCACTAGTTTTTCAATTCCTACTATTGGTTCACATTCTCCCTATATGAGGGGTGGCGAACCTTTATGGATCAACGTGCCATTTTTTCTAAAGAAGAGTATAACGAGGTATAGAAGTGCCGTCAAATTATTTTGACTTACGATTATTGGAAAAGTAATAAAACTAAATACTAACAACTCAAAACTCTTTATTTACAACGAAAAAAATACTTTTTGTAAGTAACATTAGTGTGACATCTGTTGTTGCAGATTGGATGACAAATAACTTATATTAGGATTGTAAGATGTTACTTTTAGTAGAATGCATACTGAATTGGAGTCATCTGCCAAATGCATATAAATGCTAAGCAGTTAATTATTTTTGCTGTGGTTGACAAGAGGATTTGTGATTTGTTTTAGAATGCCATTTTACAGACGATGTTCTGCATATCACTGTTCCAGAACATGAAACATACACCACTTTGTCGCTTTTACTAATAATGCCATGTTTATAGATTCACTAAGTTTGGAATTATCTGTTACACTTACTATCTTGCACTTTTTGTTCTTTTGCTGAACTAGCCATATTAAATATGAGTTAAAAATCTTAAATCTAACACAAATTAACTTTAAAATACAGATGTGTCAACAAAATTGACTATGCTATGAGTAGACAAATTTTGCATTATAAGCAACTAAGGCAAGACAATAACAAACAAGGGTGCACACCACCACCTCGCGACCGATCACTAGCGTTTGTCCTTAATGCTTCATAGTGAACTTTGTTATTTTGAAATAAAATGTAAACCGTTTTGATCACCTGCGTGCCTAAAATATTGTGTCGCGTGCCATTGGTTCGCCATCCCTGCCCTATATTATATATATATATATCTTACTCAAATTTTCAATCGTTAATAAAATACTTTTTATTCATCCATTCAAGTTCAAATACATTTTTTTAAACTTGCAGTGCAAGACACTTGATGTTAATATATTTTTCAAATATTAATTCATTAATTAAATTAAAAAAATTAATAGATAGTAACAAACAAATTAATAGTCCAACACCATAATTAAACAGGAATATTGCTCGTTGTGTCCCTGTAGCGCAAAGGATAGCGGGTTGGACTTCTAATCCAAAAGTCGTGGGTTCGAATCCTACCAGGGATGGACTAATTTCTAAGAATGTGATATCTTTTTACTATACTATTATATTGAAATAATTAAATTTAATGAATAAATAAATAGTAACAAACAAAAATAATAATAGTCAAACACCCTATATGGTAAGTAAAATGGAAAATTGCAAGGAAAATCGTTTTTTATTTTGCCACTTAATATTATGATTCTGTCATATATGTATATACATTTTTACATTAATTGTGTGTGTAATTATTTAATAAAAAGTAACTAAAATAATATTTTTTTTATATTACTTGTTTTCAATTATTTAATCTGTTACTAAATTTTAGTAAAATCGAGAACAATGATGTTCATACAAAACGCCTTCTTCAAAAACTCTTTACAACTGTTGGAGGGGAGACAGTGATAATTTTTCCCCCGCTTCGGATGGCTTACAACGAACGAAACTAAAAGGAAGAAAGGAATAAGAAGAAAAGAATTCGTCACTCCTCGTAAATATTTTCACCGCAGAACAGCAGGCACTCCACTCGGCAATTCCGGAACTCACCTACTCAGGGAAGAGAACATGACGGAAGAAAAAAAAAGCAGCCATCTTCTTTTTTCTTCAACTGAAGGGGACGAGGGAAAAAAACGGTGGAAAAAAGGGATTTTAAATTTCACCTCTCTCAAGTTACAATCGGAAAGAATCAAGTGCAAACAAGATGCAGATTTTTCTTCCACGCGCGTGCGAGTGCGGGGGAGGGGAAGAGTCCATCGTTTAGATGCCAAGTGGAAGGATCGGAGGGGATGAGATGAAAAATTTATTGCCTCCCCCGCTACTTTACGTGGACTGAATTCAGAAAGCCTGCTTATGGAAATTGTTTGTATTCGCCTTTCTCAGCGACTACTTCAATCGCGTTTTGGATTATTTTTCTCCTCCCCCCTCCTGATCTTTCTCGTTTCGTCACTTCGCATAAAACCTCGGTGCTCTTTTGACTCGGAGAAGGTGTCATCGTATTCAGATTACTCTAAAAGGCTCTCTCTCCACTGTAGGCCGCGAAATATTACGAAAGAACGAAATAAAACTAGCATAGTTTAATATTATTGTAAGGCATATGTAAATGACAATGCTTAGGAATAACAGTATCTCTATTCTCTACAGAATGGTGGCGCTGTTATCGCTGATTCGTAACACTAATGCATTATGCATACACGAATGGAAGATGAAATACCGTTGCATATTTACAATTTTTGCGTCATCTAAAGGAAAGTAATAGGCAACAAAACGGATTCTTCAGACAGTAATTCTTTATTCGGAGATGCCAAATTTGTTGACTTAGATATACAGGAACTTAATGGTAGACATTTATTACAGTAATAAAAGACTCCTAATAAACTCTGTACGTAGTAATTCATTTAACTTTGTTGCTTCGTTCCGATATTTTTAGGACCACAAACGAATTTTTAAATCTTGCTTATATTTAAATAGACATCAATTAACTTTTTAATATCCAAGAGTCTTGTGCGATTGAGGATATTAGAGAGAAAATTTTATAACTGTAGTTACAGTCCCTACATTTCTACATTGATTATCAGAGCATTTAAAGTTTTATCCCTCTAAAATACCTTAAAGATCAAACGTTAACAATTAAAAGATGAACTCGTTGGGGGTAAAGACGTTTCGATACTTTAAAACAAAAAACTGAATGTGTGAGTCAGGTTGATTCTCTACCTAATTATTATCTTTATTTTGATGTATTTTAGAAAATTAAGCAGCAAATGACAACTGTAGAGTAGTTTTTTTTTTATCTTGTTCTAGTTTTTGTGAAAATAAAAATGGCTTTGAACTGTTATTCACAAGTGTTTTAGAGAATTAATACGTAGAGAATTTATAACAGTCGGAGTTTTTACACGATTTATGCTTTTTGCGATAGTAAAGCAATAGATAAAACTGACTATAGCCACAATTCTTCTGATCCTGAATCCATAATGGAATAGAATGAGTTAAAGCTTTTAAGTTAACCAATAAAGATGAAATATTTCTTTTAGCGTTAGATAAATTCCAGCTGAAATTAGCTAAATGAAAATAAGATACAGCACTTTCACTTTCTTCTCATATTTAGAATATCTGAGCATCACGAATTGTATCTTTTCCAAATATCATAAATTTCGAACAGACGTATTTCATTTCATCTAATTCGTCTTTCACACGTTCGGTTCTATTCTCGCTAAGCGAGAAAAGAAAAAGGTGTATTTTCTTTCAAAATGGAAGATAAATGAATGCGTTTCCGCACATAAGCTTTCTGCGCGTGAAAAATGGTCGCACGTCGCTTATCGCACTAGATTTACTTTCTTAGCTTTGTTTGTGCACCTCCATAGGCTCGATTCTACAGAATAGTGCGAAAACTGCTCGCCTCTGTCATGGTTTCTTTTCTTTTTTTTTTATATAAAGAAATTGATAAATTGTGTAAGAATTTTTTTTTAAATATTTTCATATTTACTTCAGCTACGTGTTTGTACTAGAAGAATTAGTAAGTTATATTTAAACATATTCTACCACCTTCATGAAAAATGGTTTCATATTCAAAACATTCGAATTCAGCTGTAACAGCAGATGATACAACAAATGAAAGAAGCACACACATTATTTCTTTTAAAGGGGACTGAACATTTTTAATTTCAACAAACAAGAAGAATCAAGGCTTAGGGGTTGAAAGATGCCAGATTTCAGATTTGGTTCTACCGGAGATAATGGTGCCAAATAGCGTGAAATGTGTAACAAACAAAATTTTACTAAACCAAGAAAAACGGCACTTGAGTCGGAGACAAAAAGTGTCCAAGTTCCGAAACTCGTCGCTAGTAGTTTGTTACATTATTTTAGTCAAACATAAAAGTTGTTTTGGGTTTTGAATTGATATCACTCTTAAGCAACATAGGGCTTTGGGTGACGTTTTGTATAACAGAACAACCATCAAGTGCCAAGAACAGTGTTTTGAGCGAAGACCTAACTCTTCTAATTCCACCGAATATCATCACGTAATTTTAAAATGCACCTACCCCCATTATTTTGACAGTTTTTGGAGGAATCATGATTCCATTGCACACCCCGAAATGAAATCGTTGAGAACAGAGATCATGACCTTTAGACTAAACTAAACGTGGACCGTGGAGTGGAAAATGAGTTGACTGTCTTAGTAATATTGAACCATCTTAAAATGGCGACATCTCACTCTTTTAACGTTCAAACCAACGCAACACACAACGTAATGATTTTATGTACTAGATCTTATCATTCCTTTCGACAGATGTATAGTCAAATCATAACTGGATTAAAACATCATCAGCTACTCATGACGTAAAATTTGGCCATCGTGTTGCAGTTTTAAATGCGTAACACAATGAGACATATAAGTTGAGACATGACTCCAGGTAACATCTTCAAATAAAAGCTTTGATTAAAATTAAGAGAGATCATTTTTTTATCTCAGCAATGGAAAATTAGAATCAGACTTATATAACGATAAAAATAATTCTTGAATATGAATAATAGAAACAAAACATGTTATGTGTTAGTATTTTAACACACACACATATATATATATATATATATATATGTAATAATTCCTTCTAGTATCCTTTTTGTTTTTTAACTCTTTGTACTAATATTTAAACAAACTTGCAATTCTTTGGTTTAAAAATAACACTGTAATCTTAATCGTAATCGGCTAGTCCGAAATCCCTGTCCAGCCCATTCTATCCAATCAGAACTACTATTACGTAATAACCACTGCCGGTATAAAAGTAAAAAATCTTGCGTAATCGCTCTCTTGGTCTTCTTACTGTCAGCATGTAAACGTCCACGTAAGAATGTAGATAACTGCAACTCTCTTTGTGTTGTGTCCGTCAAGATATCGCTTCTGTTATATGTATCTGCTTACGTGTTTTTAACAAATAGATGTAAAATATAAAGTTATTGACCAGTTACGCTATGTGTGCTTCAAAATAAAAGATAAAACTCAATTCTCAAGATGTCTTCAATAAATCAGATATGACAACAAGCAACACCGGCCAACGCTACTATAGTACTCCATATATTAATTAAATTTCTCCCAATCAATGGCGATATCAGATTCTAGACAGATATATGCAAATCTAACAGCATGAATCTTCAAACACTTCTTTTCTAGCAGCTCATAAACTGAACCATTTTTCACCCGAACGTGGTTCTGTGTGACGCTAATGTAGCGAATTTACCATCGCAAAAGAAAAATGTTTTATATCCATCGTTAAATATTTCTCCCCCGACGAAATGCATCCATTTATTAGGAATCAAAAGGTACTTAACGATGACAGCTTCATCATCAACAGGAAATGCTCAACGGAAAAGGGATGAAGGCGAAAAAATGTAATAATAATAATAAGGCTTGGAAAAGTAGCCTCCGTCTGCTACCACGTCTCTTACGCAAACGAAGCCTGGTGTGGAACCTTTTTAATTATTTTCTGTGCAGAGATGGATTTAAGAAAGATGTAAACATAATGCATTTTAAAGATGAGAAGAAAAATCCGATTGGATAAGACCGCAGACCTGATCCTGTCTGAGAAGTAAGTGGAAAAAAGGTTTTATTATCATACTAACGAGCATGTTTTTCTCCTTTCAAGTTCGAGTAAAAAACACTGCTTAATGCGTTTTGTAGGTGAAGAATTCGGTAGCAAAGCCAGTCTTTGTTAAAAAGTACTTCTAACATTGATGCACATTATATTACAAAAACAGAGATTTAGACATCTTTTTTTATGAGTGTAATGTACGTTGCATAATTTAAAGATTTAAGTAATGTTCAGTAATAGGTTATTCTTCCGTTTTTCTTATGTGAACATACTCAGATCTGTTTTTAAATACAGTGAAAATCGTTTAACGTGAAACTGAGGGGCTAAAATATTTTCTCTTGTTAAAAGAATTTTGCGCTAAAGGATACTGCAAAAAAGAAAAGCGTGTATTTATAAAAATTAAATTTGTAAGAGTACTTTTTATTAAAATAGATATGTATATATGGATGCATTAAATAAAAATCATTAAGACAAAAAAAATTACAAGAATTTAATACAAATTTATTTAATTTTTTTGAAAAATTAAACATTTATTGAGTGTCTTATCAAAATGAAATCTGTCAAATCCTCTACACACTTCATCAAAAAAATTTTTTAGTACTTTGCTTGGATTGATTAAATTACTCAAAGATAATTTGGTTAACATTTCAAGCACTTTAAATCCGCTTTTGATTGTTTCTATAAAGATCATTAAAATTATTTCACTTTATATTTGTTTAGAAATCTCCAGATAAATTTAGAGTTAAAAAAATGAATAGTAAAAATAATGGTAATAATGCTAATTTACGTATTCATTATGTGAATCACTTATGCAGATAGTTAATGTTCTGAACAAGGATTCCTAACGATACCCGCATAGAAGTAGTTGGTGCATATGGAAGATTAAGAAGGAACTAAAGTATTCCAGGGGTCAAAAACAATTTTAAAATTTTATAAAATTTTTAAGTATTATGACTTAAATAATATGTGTTAAAGTATTTATAGATATAATATAGATTTACACATAATGATCCACGTATTTAAGGTGGAATGCCATTATAAAAATTAAAGCAAATCTAATAAACCAATTTTCTGTTCATATTCTTAATTATATTGTTACCTTTAATCTTTTTTGTACAACTATTTGTATCATGATTCTATTATATGCTGTATATTAAAGAGGAATAGTAAGGGGATCACTGAAGACAATTATTCGATGTTGATAAAATTGTGAGAATCCCTGGTTTAAAATCATAATGCCACTTATTTTCATACTTTTTTTAATCGATTGAAAATGGAAGATGTTATCGGAAGTTTGAATTCAGAATGTAGAAAAAGCCTTAAATAATAATTAATTAGCCATTGATATCCAGTGGCGCACACAGAAATTTTTCAAGGGAGGCGGGTCCAGGGTCGAAAGTCCACCATTCTTGTATCCTGCTCCAATACGCCGCCCAACGTATTCTTTTGATTTTATCGATTTTCGGGAACAAGAAACTAAAAAATTAATTTTTAATTAAATAATTAGCATTAATTTATAAAATTTTAAAAATAAATATTAGTTAAATTTTACGTATAACATACATAGGGTTATAATCAATCGAAAAAAAATCAAGGGCTTTGGGGGGGAGGGAGGTCCGGACCCGAGGAACTCCCTTCCCTTGTGTGCGCCACTGTTGATATATATTACTAATAATAGATAGTGTAAACTGTCCAGATTGAATAAAAATTGCATCACGACACTGAAATTTTAGAATGAAGAGGGTAGATATTTTTGGAATAAAAATCAAGTTTCAAACCCAAATCTTCTCGATAAATGTCATTTTTTAATAAAAAAATTTGATTTATTGCGAATAATTACTTGAATTTTTTAAAAAAATGGACCTTATATTCTTTATAAATCTCTTCGAAAAAGAGTTAATGTATGTGCAATCACAAGTATCTAAGGAATCGAAAATTCCAATCTCGCCCTGCACATTGATTCCAAATATTGACCACACAGGACCAACATTCGACCCTAATTCTAGATTCTGTGGAAGGGAAGGGGAAAAAAAGGATATATGAAAAAAAAAATGCGATGTGCCTGATGAATGCGATGTTCCACAGCGAGCAATTTCGAAGCTCATCACTCATAAGAAGTGGTCCACAGCCTGACCTGAAGTAGGTGGAAACGGACATATTTCAGGATGTAAAAAAATGTCATTGACGGATGATTTTCGCACAGATATCACAAAGTTCTGATCAGAGAAAAAAATACCAGTGCCTTTTTTTCATTAAGTTAATGATTAAACCATAAAAAATACGCTTATATCAGAAAAAAAAACATTATTAATGGACTTACTAAATGATTAAATAGTTGTAAACTGGGAAATAATTTTAGTTCAGAACAGGGGCGTAGCTACCGCCGTATCAATGATACAGGGCACAAAAACTTCAGGAGCCCCGAAAAGTGCAAGGAAATAATCGTAAAATGTTTAAGGGCCTCAAAAGAGGGCCCCCAAAGAATTTAGATACAGGGCCCATTCAGTAAAAATAGCGGCGTATTCTCATAGCACAGTGTGACGTACTGAGAACGAAAACAGTCCAGCTAGAAATGAAAATATTCCTTTTTATTTTAAAAGACGAAGATATGACCATCTTCCTTATATATATATATATATATATATATATATATCACCTTCTCTATCTCTTACCATTCTCACCTCTAAAATGGTTCTTCTATCACGCTTCCTCTTGGGTTTCGCGCTTTTTATGCCCCCTCAAAAAAATTTTTTTTTAATTACGTTGAGGAATAGGCCGTATATGCCATTTCCCTGTGAACAGCCCAACATAAACCAGCCTTTGCAGAAGAATTGTCAGAAGCAGAGTTAAAACATGTATTGGCCAGGGAAGCACAAACTGTCAGGTGAACAAAATTCATAGCCTATCCACAAAGGGCAGTCTGGAATCGGCTTTCACAGCAGTTCGGTGCAGGCGTTGCTGAAGAAAGTCATGACCGGTAAAGTTTTAAAAACAGCAAAGAAAACCTGTCTAGGAAGATCCATTTGAACTTGTCTATGGAGCAGGATCTCCCAGATCTCTTTACCCTAGCATCATTCTCTTGAATTCTTCCTTAAACTGAGGCTGTGTCATGATTGGCGATTTCCTCCCTGACGAAGTCCACTCCTTTTATAATGTGCTCTCTATAACTCGCATTTTAAATCAAAATAAAATGTAATGAATATAAAAATTGAACCGATATATCCATCCTCAAACTTCCACTTTAATTCAAATAATTTTTTTGTAAAAAAAAATAACTTTATAATTAATTTTTATCAGTCTGTGTTATCCTATACACAAACACTATCAATATCCTGTTATCAATCAGCCATGACTTCAACAAGATTTTTGGGCCGTGATAGCTCAATAGTCATTGTCACAGTATTGTGGCCGGCATGTGATGAGTTCGAACTTAGTGCTACTGAAGATCTCTACGAATTGTAATCCGAAATTCTCTCACAGATTATTAAAACTAAATGAAATGGTTTACACAAAGCAGACGAGCTTAAATTCTTGTGGGATTTATAATATTTTACACCGTATTTGACTCATTAATGGGCTTTTACTCAAAAGGCACAGCCGAGTAGATATCGTTAAACAAACTGTGCCTGCACTATAGTTCATAAATGTTACCTATCATTTAGCGTAGATCTCAAAAATGAGCGGTGTTCAAACAAATAACAAACTATTTAACAACAAAAGTATTAAATGCAAACATAAAGAGAGCACAAAATTGGATAATAATGCTCTTTTTTTAAAAAAAACCCCAAAATTAAAGAAAAATCTGAGATGAAATGATATTAAAATATCTACATGAAAAATATCAAAACTGTCCACTCCGGTGTTTTAGGTATTACGCCTGCTTCATAAGCCTAAGGTTGGGGGTTCAACTCCGGCTGGAGTTTAGATTTTCTAGTTGAGAAAATGGTAGGCACGCATGCCATATGCTTTATGCGGCATATAAAATATCCAATGAGTATCAATTTGGCTCCGGTACTCTCGGCAAAATTAAATCATGGCAATATTTAGCTTGAATTAAAAAAATTAATTGAAGCATCCAAATTTGGTTACGAGGCCACCACGAAATGGCTCTCACGTTTGGCGATTTGCCGTGTCTGCAAAGGCTAAGTTGCTAAACTGTAGCCCCATTGGGGGAAAATTACGAAATTTAAAAGAACACACACACTTTTAAGAAACTTCAAAACTTGATACTTTACTGACAATAATATATATTGATATCATAAATAACGCTATTTCAAATATTGGATGAAAAATACAATCTCTGCATCATGATTCGTCTGAACAGAATAGCGAAATAAGTAGATGAGATTAAAATATTCTCTTGTGAATTTACAACAGTACCATTTTAATTTTAACCCTTTGATTTCAAACATTCTTTCGAAAGAAAAGTACAACTATTATACAACGGCTCGAGGAAAACAAATCTATTGAAACAGGTGATACAATACCACCTCCTATTAGAAGCGAACATGTTTGGCCATCTCTCGTCGAGAGAAACACTCCACACCTGATTCATTTAAACATCCGTAGGGATGCCGACCACTTGAGGATTGGGAAGGCAGAGGTTGGGGGAAGCCCGTTGACGAATCGGCTGCCAAAGAGACAAAAGGAGGCGACGTCAGGAATGAATCACATCACACCCTTTCTTTGTTCCCCAGAAGCCATCCTTCAATATATATTCGAACAATGGTCCGAAAGAACAGGGCTGATAGCGGCGAAAGCAAACAAAATCGCACGCTTCAGAAGGAGGGGGTTAGAGACGGGGCGTCCCCCCATCCCCTTGTCCACATCCTCGAGACAAATAGGCCGGGACGCGAATGATGGGGCGTTTTGACACCAGGGCTTTAAAAGAACGGAAGTGTTTTAACAAATTGACTCTCTGGCGGGCAACACGGGGGATTAGCGAGGGTTTTGAGAGGTGAGAAAATTTATCGCCGAGTGTGGGTGTGATGGGGAAGGGCTCGTGCGAAGTATGAGATAACGCCCCCACGTCTCGGTCTGGCGGAGATCGTTATGAGGGAAGCCAAAGAGTTAATGGAAGCCGTGGTCTATCACGAACACTATTCCAATTAATGCTAGCGCGGCCAGATAGTTCTCCAAGAACATAAATGATATTCCCTTTCTTTAAGTATTAAAAAAATAGACTTGGATATGTATTTTTGTGGATTCTTCCATAGTGATGAATATCAGAGCTATATTGAGGATTCTCTAGTAACTCAACCAAAATGGACTGACTGATCAGATTAATGTGGGCTCAGAGTTGTCAAACAGATGGACTGTTTTCGCATACTCATACTCTACCACTAAAGACACGCCGTGTAGGGGTGCACCTTAAATCTGTTGAGGCTCAAAGTCCTCTCGACGGTGTGGTATGGTGTGCCAACTCAGGTGTGGTCTTCGTCAGAGGTTCAGAGTTTTGACGTCCGGCAACAATAGCCTTCGTCTTATTTTAAAGTGCAATGCAAATAAAACTATACAGAATTGGCAATAAAACATGCACAATTGGCGAGAAAATATTTATGTCTATCCACGTCTGCGTAATATATCAGGCTGAAAACTTTGATAGAAAGGATTTCAAGGAGTTGACAATCCAATACTTGAGTGTAGTTATATATCAATTTCATTTACGCGGATAGTAGCAATTCCAATGTTAAGTTGTAGATATTTGGTGAGTGATATCCCGTAAACTTCTCTACTTTCATGATTCTACTATGCGTTGTGATGTTTGAGAAAATTAATGGTAGCGTGAGAGTAAGGAATTTAAATATTTGGTTTATCTCATGTCACAGCTATTAATTACAGTATGTACATTTACGTTGAAGTTACTCAAAATATTGGTTATTGCATTAGAGTTTAGAATATGATACTTGTGAGAGGAGGCCTCGCGATCGTTCTCTTCGACGTTTTTCAATATATTCTCCTCCACTCCAGGGTGTTGGGATGGGGGTGGTTTCTTTCTGACACCTCGAATTTCATCCGGTTCGTGGGGGCAGTGGGGTTTTCTCACGGTCAGAGGTTGACGAGGCGATGACAGAAGACAGGACCCCGAAATAATTAGGGGTGGCACGTGCGCACAGAAACGCTATTATCCTATCCACAAACAGAAATCGATTTTTCGGACGTGTGACACGAAATCGTCACAGAGTCCAGAAGACGTCACTCATCGACAGAAGTAGTTGATTAACTGTATTGCAACGTTAACTAAAACTGTATTCGTATTATTATACACAAAAATTGTAAGATCCTATTAGAATATATTGAAAGCCTTACAAATTACATAGAAATACTTAAAACAAAATCGAAAATGAATTCTTGGGCACCTATACGAAACTACTTTACAAATTACTGCGATCCTCCAATGCCACTCCTAAAAAATTAACCAAGCATATCTACCAAATGGGAATTTTTCTTGCAATGCTTTCTATTATTAAGTAATGTATAGCATAAAAGGAATGGTCAGAAGAGTTCTGTGTACTAGCAATTCTCATGAAGGTCACAGTACGAAAATCTTTTTAATATAAGTAATTATAAAAAGTCATCTTCTCTCGATTCCATGTGCGTTTGCCATCAGAACAATTTCTAGGCTGATCACGTTCCAATGGAGATAATAATGGTGTCTAAAGATACTCTAATTGTTCATAATACTGTCAGCTCAGCAAAGCTTCCAGAAACTTATCTATGAAGAATATAAAATAGTTACAGACAAATCGACTTCAGCAAGTATTACAGACTAAAAAAAAAATAGATCCACTAAACTAAATTTTATTTTTGTTTTGTACGCGAATTTTGTCATTGAAAGAGGAAATTATGTATACTTTGTTTACTTCGTATTTCATTCAAGTTTCCATTAATTAAGTTACCATTCTACGTTTCACAGCTTCCTGTACAAAACGAAATTGACAAAATGTATAGCTAACGCAGGCACATGGAGGTCATGATCACGGACTCGTGGTCGCCTTTGTTTCTGTCGAGTTGTCGATTCAAAACTTAATACACCTTAAATTTATCGAGACTCGAAACCCACTACTTAGTGTGGAGTGGAAGTTTGAAAGACTCCATTCCACACTAAGTAGTTGGAGTCACCTCTCAGTTATCGGCCTCATTACTCAACAACGCTCAAAATAGCACGGTTCGTTGCCAACGGCTAAAAGTGTGACATGAATAAACATTCACTTAATTGAGAAATGCGTAAGATTAGATCAAGCACTAATTTTCATAAAATTTAGAATTATTTTTTTAAAGAAATGTAATTTTTAGATTTTTACATTATAAGAATGAAACTGAGTAAGATACAAAGGTCATATGAAAATGCTTAAAGTTGGGTGAAGATTAATTGATTTGATCTCGGTTTATCTTCAATATTGAATCTACGCAAGGGCTAATGGCGGAATTCCCAAAGGAACCAAGCTCACCCGAAAGAGGTTTGGAGCTACAAAGCGATCTCGTCGGGTAACAACCCCCTTATACGGTAGCATACATTAAATTTACATATTAAAAATTAAAGGTTAATGAAACGAAATACATATGTTACTGCAAGGTACACATAGAAATATGAAAATAATAATGAAGAACATAAATGGTAAGAGAAGGAAATGTAATATACATTATTTTAGCATTCTTGCAAATACATCAAACGAACTTGTAATTAATTTGAATCTCACTTAAGTGACGAGGCGATACCAGAGCTGGCACCTTATTCTCCAAACTTACACACCACACCATCATTACAATCTCGACAGACTTAACATGCATCAGCCCTTTCACGGTGGGTCTAAAGAGGCACCAGGACTTGAAACTATGACTCGTTACCGACAGTCACGAGTTCGCGCGACCATGATCACTTGGTTACCGCAATCACAGAGTTAATATTGTATATTTTCAGGATCATGCACACAAAGCAGTCTGTAGTGGATAATGTTCGAGTGGAGTCAGAGCTGGGTGGATTCTCGGGTACCAGCTGTGGTGACAATTTCATCATTTCACTTTGGTTCATAATTACAAAGTTTACCGCCAGTAGGCCTAGTGTGATTATTAACGTTACGCTTGTTGGAGACGGACCTCATGATTTAGGAGCCTGGTCAGGTTATGCGGATAATAATCTTCAAACGTCCTCACTACGCCAAGGTGAACACTTTGTAACGGGCTTTTATCGCGATTTCCATTAATGTCCTCTTGGGGTTCTTTGGGAGCCAGAATGGCAATTATTTCCAACCAACTCCAGAAGAAGAACGTGTATATATGTAAATTAGGAATCTTATAAATAGTAGAAGTTTAGCATTCGCGGTGTGGCTATATTAAGTTGCTACATGAGGTTTATGTTTATGATTTGAAACGCTTAAGTTAGAGGAAATTACAAGTTCAAGAATTAACCTACCCGTACCTGTGCCTTCAAGATAAAGGTGGATAAACAAGGATCCACAAGGATTAAAGTCACGTCAGTACGACCAAGAGAGTAGCTGTTACCTAGAATTTAGCGGTAAGCGTCTTCAATTAAGATATACGGAATTACGTGTCTTAAGGAGATTAGTCATAATCTGTAAAGTTAGATATAGTGGTCAATTACGCGATTATTTGGTAATACGAATTGTGTCTTCTCACTCCAGATCCGCTTTCTATATTTATTATTATCATTGTGTATAGTGATTAAGTTAAGATCTTAATAAACAGATATTAAGATGAATGATATGTCTGGTTCTTCGTTATTTCCTACAGAAACAGGTCGCGTAGCTAATATAGAAATGGGGCACCTACGGGCCAATGCCTCACAAATTTGATTCCTAAGCGATTTAACATGCATCAGCTCCCCCCCTTTACACCACGGATCTTCAGTGGCGCCAGGACTCGCACTTATAGAAACAACAATGACGACGAGTTCGTGATCATGAGCACTTGGCAACCGCAGCCACACTGGCTCCGAGTAGCTTTAGAGAAATACTAATCTGAACTAATTAAAAGAATAATGCACATTTTTATCAGTAGAAAATTTTTTTTTTTCTTTACCTTTCTACGTTGAAGAAATTATTCAATTCTGCAAGCCAGAAAGGGAAATTTAAAGCAAATATTTAATTTCAAAATCACGAAGCTAACAAGCAGCGTTTGCTTTCAACAATACCGGGATAAATATTCGATACTTTTATCGTTTTCTGTAGTTTCAAAACACTTTTTCGTGATTTAGCTGTAAAGCACTTCAAACTAGCTCAATCTCTTGACGAGGTGCCACACACGCAAATTTCCATTCGTCGGAGTTCAACAAGAAACTCAACAGCTCTATTTTAATTGCACGCACCCTCTCTGCATTTTGCAATATGGATTTACTAATGCACTCTGCTCTCGTGTCACCTCTGGTGGAAGGATGAGGAGTCTAAAAGCGAACCGGGCACGATTTCTTCATTAGCGTCCATTATTAATAGCCAGCCACAAGACCAGGTAGACGCCACGGGCTAAAGGGGGACCGCACACACAGTGCGCCTTTAATTCCCACCTCCTAGACGGGAAATGCGGTAAATTACTAAAATCATTAATTTAGAAGACTGCTTAATCAAAATAAGGGAATCTGTTTCTAACTGAACGTAAATTATGAACATTATATATTAATTAAATTATGAACGAATATCCCACAGCATTAAAAAAAAAAACAGTGGGAAAATAGAAACTTTGCTCCAGCAATCGTACTTAGAATGTACGCTAAGTTATCGTACTTTGTGAAGAGGTCCTTGAAAACCGAAAAATAATGAGAATTTAGACGATTGGATTATTCAATATACGTTTTCGACAGTGTCAGAATGTGCCTCAATCAGAAACACAGAATTTAAAGAAACGTGATCCATTATGTATTACAAGTATCGAAAGTAGTAGATATTCACACATTATTAAATGAATAGCTGTCTTTTGCATACTTGTACATTTTTATAAATGTAACTTTCATAGTAAAGGGTCGATTTTAGTTACATATTGTAACGGGTCTATTTGCGTTCTTCCTACTAATAATCGTCTTGGGGAATAATGAGTCTGAATATTATTCTATCGAAATCTTTCCTCCTCCGAAGAAGAGGTAATTTATTCATACCAAGTCGAGTATTCAAAGATTAATTCTCAAGTTCGAGAAAAAGAGAGGTTAAAAGCTAACAGGCTAGCGAGTAGTAATTAACGTAAAGCCAGGCTAGAGTGCTCCGTAGTTTATTTGATTAATATTAAGATTGCCAATTTGGTCCTTTAGTTGTTAAATTGGATTCGGGTCGGTTTGAATTAGATTAATTCAAAAGTTATCTCTATATATAAGAAGGTGTATTGCCTGGACGTGCTAAGTGTTAAGTGAACCGATTTATTATTATATCTCCAATTATCTCGTTTACCTAGTTATTGCTCCCATTTCTAACTAGGCATTTCTTAACTTGGGTTGTTGAATTTTGTGACGTTGTTGAGAATTGTTAATAAATTGAGATTGTACTGACTATGGCTAATCTTCCTTCTGACCCTTATAAGCTAATGGATGAGTTCACCAATCCATTACAATATAGGCATGAATAGCAAATTAATGTTTTATAAAGTATCTTTTTTTCGTCTATTTTTATACCCTTTTTATAAATTGTCTTTTACATATCTTTTTTAATTATAATTCGAGAATATACTTTTTTTAAAAAAAAAAATGAAATTTCGGTTGAAAAAAGTCAAATGAATGTCATTTTCCTTCCTCTCAAAAGGAAGGATATTGCTCTTTGAGAACAGGCTTAGTTTAAATAAATGAGGATGCTGAAAAGACATAACATAAATTCAAGAGAATATTAGAACTGAATATATTTTGGACAAAATTCCGTCTTTGACAAAAAGCACAAATGTATAAAGAAGATAGATGGAAACTGTCTTCCAAAATTTCATGGTAGGGAAAATGTTTACTTTCAAAATTCTCTATGGAATAAAGGAAATACACAGAACATCAACGTTGCGAAGAAGAGTAAAGATAAAAGCATCGGCAGGGCTACAACAAAATTATAACACCACGACCTTTAAAATACGCCTACAATTGATGCGTTGGTGTTAACCAACAGAATTTTGGATAATACTAGAATAAAATTCTTTTTAGAAGTAGTTATTCTAAAATTTTTATAAAGATTTGAATGATTTCAGAAGTATTTTAGTTTCTAAATGCCTGTTTCAGATATTTTTTTTATCTTTTCATCCTATTTCTTAAAAAGGCTGCTAGTGGCAAAGATATATTTTAACAGTAATTCAAATTGTAAGAGGCGCCACACAGATCTTAAGCAAATAACTGTATACATAGACACATTCAAAATATTAATTATATAGAAAACAGCTAATGAATAGTTTATATCAAATTGGTTTTAAATCTTTACCAAAACAAAAGGCGAAATGATCAACATAATAAAGATTTAAAAGATAGCAATGAGATTTTAAACATTAGGGTTTGAAAGAAAGATTAGATATTTTAACAGAATTTAACAGGCACAACGAGTATTAAAAAAATTTGAAGAGTTTTCTAGAGCAACATTGTTTAATTATTTGATTTGTATGAATTAAAGCTACATTAGAATCTACGCAATGGTTATTAAAGACAGAAATCGTAATTAAGAACCATCGTCAAGTAACGAGGAAGATATGCAAGCTAGTACTCCCTTTTGTATCACTCACGCCAACTTTGATCTCTAGTTAAGTTACCTTGTGGTTCAAAAACTTAAGTCCAAATGATTGCACCTCATTCCTCAAGGGGAATCTTAATGGGGTGGGAAATCAGGGCTAGCCCACATGGTTCTAAGGAGGATTGAACTCGCGATCTTCGGTTCCTTAAGCACGTAACTTACCGCTGGACCGAAATGATCACTTTAGTCCGGAGGCTGTTACTGGCTTATATAGATACCACCGCCATACACTCCCCAACCAGTAAGTCGGTGGATAGGTGAACAAACAGATATAGCTGTTATGGCGAGCGTGTGAGTTGTTTCGGTTGCGTCAAGTCTGACGGCTTGATTGTTGCGTCAAGTGTGTGTCTGACGGCTTGATCGTTGCGTCATGCGGATCTGATGGCTTGATTGCTTCATCACGTGAATCTGACGGCTTGATTGATACATCACGTGGATCTGACGTCTTGATTGATACATCACGTGGATCTGACGGCTTGAGTTGCTGCGTCATGCATGTCTGACAGCTTTTAGTTGCTCTTGTGGCGGATAGATGCCGCCGCGATAATTGCGCGAAGGTTGCGTTTTTCGTAGTTCAGGAAAGGTCACCAATGAGGATAGAACTCGAAACCTTCTGATCTGTAATCATGGATCAACTTACCGTTGGATCAAAATGATCACCTTAGTCCGGAGGCTGTTAATGGCTTATATAGATACCGCCACCACCACAGTTCAACTAGAATTTTGCCTGCTACAAAATCTATGGCAAGGGGGGGGGATCCTTAAGTAACCCCCCTCACTTTCAAAAGATGAAAAATAACGATAATAATATTTTTAAACACTTAAATTTCCCTTTCTTTGCAAAGGTTTACTTTAGCTGACACGTAATTGTACGTCAAAACGATCCCTCCACCCCCGAAAAAAACGAACCAAACTACTTAACTTAAAATTAAAAATAAATGCAACTGATTAATAAGTCCGTTAAACTGACAGTAAATTATTTAACATAATGAGCATTTAAACTGATAAGACTTCTAAGTCACATTTACTAGCATATACAACAACTAATCTCGAGTAACTCCTGAATCATTAGAAAGAGGGGGTGGATGAAAGCACGAAAAGTAATCTCAACAGATAGAACGTTGATTACAGAAGGAAACGTAACAATTTCTTTTCGTTCCATTTCCTTCCCTCCCAGTAAGAGGGGCAACGTGCGGAAGGCCCCCTCTCCGGAACCTGAAAGGGTGGAAAGGAGAGGTGGTTGCAGTTAATAGCGCGTGGGTTTCCAAGGTAATATGGAAACTCCCTCAGGTAGACCTCGTGTGTGTGCGTCCACCTGCAATGTGGAATAGCAAACGGATCACGTTTCGTAAACGGGAGATAGGGGAGAGAGACAAATGGGCTAATGAATGGATGACATCGTTTAGATCGAATCGTGTTCGGGAGAGAGGGATGAAGAATATGCATCGCTTTAGTGTCGAGTACCTCTATTACTTTCCGATCTCAAACCGTGCCCACAGATAACGTCGATAGAAGCTGAATATAAAACTTTATCAGTAAAATTCTTGCCCGTAAAAGTTCAGGGTTACTAAGCATATAGAAGTAAAATAAACTTCATTAATTTTTATATACATTTTATGTAGTTATGTGATTTTCGCTCTTTTTCTGTTAAAAAATGTTTCTTCTAAAAGAAAATTATTGCGGTTAAATTTACAATCTATTATCAAATTCATCTATATTATTTGTCGTTTTGAAAGTCATTGCCAAGATAAAATATTGTTAAAAAAAGGGGGCATTTTTTTAAACAAAATTCATAACGAGCATGAAACCAAAATAAATAAATAAACAAAACATTTCGAAGAAAATGTGTGAAAAAAGAATTTAATGCAAAGTTTAATGGATTACAGTTAAAATATTGTTTCTCTTTTGGGAAGGAGATTATTTGACAGATGACTTCCGTTTATGCGTTACTCTGAAGCAACACGAAAGGTACAGTTATGTAATTTTGAACCAAGGTCAAGAAATAAGAATGAATCTAACTAGAGAGCCATCTCACTCTCCAATCTTTCCCAGCAGGCCAAATGAATGAGTGTTTACTAACGTCACCTGGTAAAACAACACGCAGGTTATTGGTGACGAACCTCCAATTAAAACCACGACTAAGTGACTCCGTGTTCCATAAATATCTTTCTTCTAGTATGCACGCCTTAGGTATTAGTAAAGGCGGTCACACCAAAATATCTCGTTGATCTACCAGTCGATCGCGATCGACTTAATGCCACCCTTGACGTAGACGAAGCGGAGTAAAAATTAAGAAGCTGATAAAATAGCTAAGGTTGTATCTCCTTTATTAGTGTGTCTTTCAAAATGACGATTTTTTTTCTAACAGTAGACCATGGCTAAAAATAAAATTTAGTTGGGAGGAAAAAAAAAGATAAAAATTTTCCTTCCTTTCTTCCTTCAAGTATATACAACGTGCTTTTTGATCAAAATTCATATATATATATACATGCATTGTTTCAAATGCCATACTTATAATTTTATTTTATTTACCATAGCACATATCAAACTAGTTTTAATGTAAAAATGCGATATCGTTAAATAGGTCTCATTTTCTTTTTCAATTCTTACTATTAGCTCGCACTGTGTATATGTTTATTTATTTATATATTTGTATATTTATTTATTTATCTTGGTGGAATTTTCAGTCGTTAATAAAATACATTTTTTTAAAGCGCTGAATTGAGCTGAAATTTTACATACAGGATCATTTTGGATGTCAATACAATAATTTAATTATAATTAATAAAAATTAATTGATTAAAACTAATTATTTAAAGAATTACAAATACAGCCACGTTGGCGACTTAGCGATCCTTTTGGCGACTTGAAAAGGTTTTTTCTCACGTGTTAAAGCATTCAGTTCGACTGAAATTAAAAGGACAATACGATACTTTAATGTTAATTAAAAAAAACTAATTACCACTTAATGCTGTGATTCTGTCCTAAGTATATACATATTTATATTAATTGTAACTATTAAATAAAAAGTAGCTAAAATAAAATTTTTCGTTGTTGATCTAAGTAGGAATTGACTTAAAAACTATTTTTTTATATTACTCGTTTTTTGAAAAATGTTAAAAGTTGCATCATTAATATCTATTTCAGATACGTCAAAAATACGACTCAGATAGTTTCGCTAAAACATTAACCATTAGTTAGAGTGCTGAAGTAAAAAGCAATTTAAAAAGTCTATATGACAATTAAAATCAGAGAGAGGAAGAAAGAAAGAAAGAAGCGGGAGGTCTCATCATTTGCATAACTACAGTGCACATTTTCTTTGCGAGAAAGTTTAATTACAAAGATATGATTGCCTACGAGGGACCTTTTGAGGGTCGGAATCCGTTTAATAACACTTTTTCCACGGCGTTGGGACGCCACATATTCATAATCCAATTTTGCAGTAAGCACCAGCAATTAACGCGATGCTTTACAAGTAATTAAAGATCCAGAACTATTTTTGAAACCAGATGTCTTTCGGAAGAGGCGATCCGATCGCTTTTTCGCACAGGAAATAGGGGGGAAATGTTACATTTTTAATGCGGAACAACTTTTGAACTCATTAAAATCGTAAGTGGAGAAACGAAATGAGATTCATGCATGAAAAAAGTAAAATAGTTAAATAGTTCTGATGGAATAAGATTAATCTTCTTTTCAAAAACAGTAAACATTAGCACCGTTTCAAAGTTTTCCGATATTAATTTTTGTAAAGTAAAAATATTAAATTAATTATTTAAATACTTATCACAATTTTATTTTAAGCTATATTTTGTTTTAAGCACACATAACACTTGACAAAAGAATTACAAATTTTGCGAAAAATAATATCGAACAATCACCAATGCATTGATTTTACATTTTTTTAAAATCTGAATTTATAATATATATATATAACACTTTTTTTCTTCAGAAACTTGTAGGAATTTTTTTAAGGTTTTCATTTATTACATTCATCTATTACAAGTAATTCATCTATTAAAAATAATAAAAGTTCAATAAATATCAAACTAAATAGTTAAATAACATTAAAATGAATACTGAATTACTGTTTCTTTTTTTAAATTTCAGAGAATATATATAAGAGCATATGAAATATCCAATAATAAATATAACGTATATAATTTTAACTATAAACCAGATTTAGACATTCTGTTGCAATTGTAAACTTTTTACCTAGAAATTCACAGGCTCACGTATTACTTCATTATTAGTGGAAAAATAATAGAATGTGTTACAAATTAAATTCAATCCTATTTTTTAATTTTCATAGGGTAAAATATGGAAGTTACGAGATTACTCAAATGCTATCATCGACGTGTTTCAAAATTATATAACACATTGCGCAAATAATTTATTATAATACTTTATAATTGCACTTTAAACGAGTATAGAGTATATAAGATTATTTTAATGATTATTAGGAGTACTTAAAACTATTTCAAAGGAAATGATTAATTGTAATCTGCTTACATCTAACGCTAAAAAGAACAGAATGAAAACGCATAAATCACTTTAAGAAAAAAGCACAAATATTGTGATTTATTTAAGTCCAGATTTTTTTAAAAAATTCTCACAGTAGAGTTTTCTGAAAGTTCGGAGATACGATATCAGTTCAAGTATCGTCTAAGTCACTTGACCGCGGCTGAAAATAATGAGAATGTTGCTTCTGTAAGTGCAATAATTATTTTATCTAATATGTAGGATGCAGCATTTTTCGGGGTTTTGTCCTTTATTTCCTGAATTGATCCCTTTTTGCTCATTAACCCCTTAACTGCTACTTGCGTATATTTCCGTCTCGCTCAACCGATGCGTCAGGTTCCATTCACGTATATATACGTCTTTCCAAAATACGGTTCTTTTCCTTGTTCTTTTATCAGTGAAATTATTTCGAAGGTAATGGAATGCTATGAAATGACCTAGAGAGTGTTTGCGTAGGATTTGGTTATTTTAGAGAAAAACTAGCTTATTTGTACCTTCCATTTTCCCTTAAATACACCACATTTGCGTGCCTATGAGAAAAACGGTGGCTTTGAGGAGAGAATCACGTAAATTTTAATCCACAGTTAAGAGGTTAAAACATGTTTGTGTGTGAAATTTTAAACTGTACACTTATGTCTGTCAATATGGATACATAAATATATGCATATATACATCACAGTAAAAACTTAAATCACTGAATATTTTTAAATTCCAAAAGATAAAATGTGATAATTATGTATTTATACAAAAACATTTTGTTCATATCAAGTGATTCGTAATTAAAACGGGTTCATTCAAGTAAGACAATCTTAAATATAGTATTTTTGAGATACTGTCCAGCATTAAATTATATGAAGAAAGTGACTGTATATATGAACAATACGTAGCCCATTTTTATATAGAAAGTGTAATAAAATGCTAACATAAAAGAAAAATATTGGTCGAATTATAAAATGCTTCTAACATAATTAGAATTTTGAACTAAAAAAACACCCTAGCTTACATACGCACAACACAGAAACTAGGTGAGAACTTTACACAAGCGAAATACATTTCTAAACGGCTTTTTTCTTTCCTAAACAGGTTACCTTCCCTATTCAAGAGTCCCATCATACCAATTGCGAAAGCAAAAATCATTCAGCTTCTCTTAAAAATGCGTCAGAAGAAATCTCCCGACGGCGGAGAAAAAGTGAATGCAGATGTCACTGTCGAAGAAGAGATAAAATAGATGTCTTCTGGCGGATTAGACCCCCTACGCACACCCCACCAAATAGGTGGAATAAGTAGACAGTGACAAAGCGTCGACACAAGAGATGACATCGCTTTTTTTTCTTCTTGTTCTTCTCTTCATTCTCGGCCGTAAGACATTCCTATCACTCACCGAAGCGAAGACAGAAGTAAATGTACTTGCGTCTGGATTTGAAATTTATTTCGGGTATCAATCTATCTCGCAGACATGGATGGATAATCCGAAAAGCTGACGGACTCTTATTCAGAGCTCTGTTACTTTGTCCACACCATCACTTGGGGACATCCTTTCCCTGATTACTCTTTACCCCCAATGGCCGATGTGGGTTTGAGATTACGTTATTGTGCAAATGGTATTGTTTATGCTCAAAAAAGTAATCTTTTTAGAGTGGGGGCGCTGTGAACGCGCGTTATTATGAAATATTTGTGAATGTTTTTTGAATCAGTGTTAAAATGTATACTGCTGCAGCCTGAGAGACTTCCCTATGATCTGTGGAATAAAAACAGTCCATTTCTGATGCGTTTTAATTGGTGAATTTTTTGTTTTACCCTCACAGGAATTATATATATATATATATATATATATATATGAAGAAAACCTATTGTATAAGATTTATTTGTAACATTGCCAATTCAAAATGCTTATGAAATTTATTGAACGTGAAAAAGTCATTCAGAAACCACAACAATTTATTTCATTACTATAGATACCAAAAATTATAACACAGATGTATAACTATGATATCATGATATCTGCGTGACGTCACTTCAATGGAATTTGTACATTAATTAGAAAAAATCAACCATAGTAAAAAGTTGTAAGTCTGTAGCAGCCATCCAAGGAGAAAAGCAGCTAGATATGCACATTTTTTTTTCTGCTGGGCGAATGCAAAACTTTGGAGTTATATGTGAAGCACAGAAGTTAAGACAGAAGTGTAGAGCATATCTCGCCATGGAATTAGAACTCCATCAGTCCTAGTCCAGTTTCCTAGTACTGACTTTCGCCAATGTAATGTTTACCTCTCTCTCAACCAGACTGTTTTGTGGCCGTTTTAGCCCAGTGGTCATGGTCATGATCTTGTAGTCAGCGTAGTCGGTCGAGTACTTATGCCTCCAAAAGATCCCTTGAAAAAGCTAGATTTTGAATTCTGAACCGCCGCAACAAGTCCTAACGTTAGTTTGCTGAGGAAGTTAGGAGAGTGAGATTCCAGTTCAGATGCCATCCTCGTTACTTGACAGTGGTTCAAAACTACGAGGTCTGTCAACATTAGCCCTCGTGAAGCTGTAGAATGTGACGTTAATAAACAGTTACTCATTAGATTATTTAATTTGATTTTAGCGTTCTAAGCGAGCTTGTATGTTGTGATTTGGTATTTCTTTAAATACAGTTAACAAATCGCTTGTTAACCAAAGCTGTCTTTCTGATAATCTTTCGTGGATGAATTCCAAAATACATTTTTTATTCCAAATTTTAATGTTGATATAATTCCACATCTTTCACTAAAACATTCCACGAATTAACATTTTGTTTTTAAAACCTAAGTATGTTTAAAATTCATTGTGTTCTTTTGCTCTTTAAGCTACAAAATAAACAAATGAAAAATATCAGGAAATTTGAAATTTTTTGTATTATTTTTTCAGATTGTTACCATCAAAAATGAACGAGAACTTCAAAATACGAATAAGAAAAAATAGCAAAAATTTCCCCAATAAGATTCTATGGTATGCATGTTATTTATAAAATATAAGGGTTTTCTGAGATATATAAAAATATATATATTTACAAAACAATTAAATAAAAATGTAAAGTAACACAATTTCTTTATATCCTTGTACACAAATTGTTTCAATATTCATAAGAGAAAGGCTAGAAATGACCTCTAGAAAGTGAATAATGCTTGAACAATGTGGATTAAACTATTCAGACATTGCTTATTTTCGAAATAACTCCAAAGATGATCGTGTATTGAGTACAAAACAGTGCTAATATATTCAAGAAAATACAGCCAATATTATCAAGCCATACAATAAAACTAGCTTTCTATCCAAAATAAACTATTACAATTTTTTTTTCTTTTAGTCTTTGCATCACTCACTTCAAAAGCAATTTAATAAAGACGAAGTCATGAACTAAGAACCCCCGACTTTTCTTAAACTATTCCTCTGAACAATGAATGCAAAGTTTCTTGAAATACGATTCCAGATCACACAAACACACAACAAAGGTTTCCCGAAATACAATTACCATCCGTAACATCCATCAGGTTCAATATCCCAAAACAAACATCCAGCGAGCGCCAAGGCGAAAACCGTAAACAAGACATTTATTACCCTAACAAGAAACACGACATCCTACATTGAATATAAACTACACAAAGCCTCCATTAGCCGTTACAATAAAAATAATAAACCGAAGCCCTCTCTTTGAAGCCATTCGCACGAAAGACTTTTCGATTTATAGCACAATGAAATTTCTCGAACTTCATTACTCGGCCATTATCCTGTGAAAGGACCGTCCGAAGGTGTTTACCTTTTTAACATGGAATCGCCTCCAAGGTGTCGCAGCATCTTGCTCCCTCCTCTTCCATGAGAAAAAGATGCAATCATCTCGCCACTTGTTTTGCTGGCGCAGATAAACTTTCCAATATTTCGATACATCCGAAAAGAAAAAGAGGGCGAAAGAAAACCGTCCTCATTATTCCTCGACTGGAAAACGCAATTTCCAGAGGCCCCGAGGAAAATTTCACACATTTCTATTCAGCGTGGCGCGGCACTTAAAATTCCTTTGTTGGCTAAAAAAAGAACCCTTTCCTTTTCTCGGGTCTCTTTTTCTACCCTTACAACCTATTATAACTAGCATTAAACTTTTCGCATAATCGCGCAAACTCTTCCTTTCTAATATTCATTTTCAGGGAGATGCTTTAGGCTGCGGAATGGCATACATTTTAAGGAAAGCAACTGCTTTCTTTTTTTTAAAAAAAAAAATGGGAATGAAGGCTTTTGTTTTGAAAAGCTAGAGTTTCTTTTCATATGGACTGGGAAAATTAGCGATGGGTATGAAAGAATAGTTATGTGCCAGGCATATTTGAAGGGTATTTTTAACGCGTTCTTGGGTACATTTCATTAAAAACAAATGCGAGGGATAAAAAAAAGAATTTATTTGAATGGGTAACTTTATTTCTTCTATTTGTGGTTTCACAATTATTAGAAAAGATGTTGTGTTTTTAAAAACGTTAGTTAAATGCGTGCATTGCTTTTATTTAAGATATTTTGACTTAACAAATGTATTACTTTTTGGCGTATAAAACAACTATTTTTATCATTTTAAAACTTTCAATGCTTTTGCACAGCACAAAAATCATCGATGAACTATTTCATTGAATATCAACATTTGTTTTTTACTTTTACTGCATATATGACACCACATTTTCTTTTCAAAAGTATCCAGTACCATATTTTTTAGTCTAATACATTATTTACAGCTGGAATTACTATCAACAATTCAAGATATAAATTCAGAGTTATTTCTTTAATTTAAAAGTTTTCATGAATCTACAAGAAGAGAATTAATTTATTTCCATTTTCAATTATAATTATAATTATTACTCTTGAAGAAATATTTTTTTCACTAAAAATGTTCTACAAAATAAAATACATATCTAGGTATTTTTACTCAATTAATTGAGCGATTGATTATAAACATCGCTCTTCAAAATCAACACGGACAACAAATTTCGTAAATTTGAGCCACATTTAAGTAACGAGGACGACAAGTATTTAAAATCAATATTTATTCTCTTTATGTACTTGTCAATATTTATTCATGTACTTGTACTTGACCTCGTCATTTTGAACCATGAAGTGACGAGAACGACACTTGAGCTGGCACCCACCTCTCCAAACTACCACACCACACCAACGGGAGGATGTTTGAGTTCTCGACAGATTTTATGTATATCGCTCCCCTACACAGAGGGTCTTTAGTGGCACTAAGCTCGAACTCGAGACAAGGCGAGCCACGATCCGATACCTTAAACACTAGGCTACCGCAGCCACGACGAGAGCTTGAATTAAAAAATTCGAGCATCCAAATTTGGTAGCGAGTGCCGCCACTAGATGGTGCCACCATGAAATGGCTCTCACATTTAGGGACTTACTGTGTCTGTAAAGGCTAAGTTACCAATGTGCAGCCCGTTTGAAAAAAAAAATATATATATATATTTTAGAACTGCATTACAACTTCTCTTGCTTACTTAAGTGATTTGGGGGAAAATTCCTCCTTCGAAATAAATTACCAATCTTAACACTAGTAAAAAGGAAAAGAGTTAAGTGTTTTCTTCGATGCTGATTTACGACCCTACATTTATAAAAAGAAAAGGTAAAATGATTCAAAATGTCTATACTAGAAAAAAAAACTAGTGCAGATTCTATTTTGACGTGTATCAATTTCACATTCATTTTCATTAGATCTGTCTAATTGTCTGTATCTATGCAGAGAAATGCAAGATTCAAACCTAGAATAAGAGCACATCCTACATTTTTACATCCACAAGAATACTAATAACATTACTGGAGCACTGTATATTTATCCCTCGTAAAGGTCATGCATTTAATCCATAATTTTTCTCAGTAAAACGTATTAGGAGAATACGAACTGGAACTCACAATGGAACCGTGGGAAAAGAGGTCGCAGATGAATTCCGACCACACGCACATTTTCCAAATGAAATTTTAATTCCCTCGCATCCTTCCTGTTGCCCCTTCCCAGGGGATGGTCTCGGCACAAACGAAGATTTCAAAATCTTCCACTCAGCGACACACAAACAGAATTTGCTTATAGAAGTGAGAGGGAGATGCCCAAAATGCAAATGTTTCCATAGAAACCGATCCGAAGCGTTATTAAGCGAGCGGCGTGCCGAATGCTAAATGTCCCAAGATTCGGCTTACTTAGCATATTAACCATCAAGAGGGAATAGTGAAGTTCGGGGCATAAAAATTAGGTTCGATAACGGAAAATATAAGTTTGGATTCCCGAAACTTAGTGCATACTTGCCGAGGAGAGTTTAGTATAATTATATTTCGGTGGAGTAAATGTTTAGAAGTTAAATGCGAAGGATCCAAAGAAATTTACAGTATTATTTCAAATAAATAGTGCTTTAGATGAGATACATGGTAAAAATCTCTTATGCCAAATAGAGGGAGCATGTATAATGATTAGGAAAATGCTACATTGTATTTTAAAACGACACTTTTGTATTAGAACATTACTTTATTTCCTTTTTAAAACGAGATATTTTTGCTTCTGTTTCACTTAGAGTTATTTTTTAAATGAATACCTGGATACATATAGCGTTTAATGTATCACATTTTACATTATAACGTCCCCATTATTCTCCTCGACGGTCTTAGACCAGGAATTCTCCCGGATTCAGTTTGAATATCGCCATTGTGGAGCCTGGGACCACGATCACTGCGCTATTGTATTTTTGAAGGGATAAATATTTGCTCAGAAATTTTTTAGTTTTAATTTTATGTTTCCTCGCATTATTCGTATTTTGTTCTAATTAATAGTAAATTGTATTCTAATTTTATATTTTGATACAAATGTGTTCTTATTCGTAACTGCTATTAATAACATTTTTGAAACAAACTCGACGAAAATGTACCGAGTAACACATTGTCTCGTTCCAAACATTGCATCCCCTATGGAAATTTCATCATTAACTACAATAATTCACATCAGCTGACGGCCTTTGGTCCAACGAAGAAGGGAAAGAGGCCCATTCCGACGCTGTTACAGTTGACAGGAGACAAGTATTGTCGAACGTCTCCCCCCTCCGGCGTTGCCATAATAGTGTCAACATTTGGACGCGCATCGAACGGCACAATGGATTCGATTACGCTGTTGACAAAAGAGTGTCACGCGACATTAGAACTGATGGGGGAGGGCGATAACCATTCGGAATCATTCTCCATTCGATAAGGACACGCCGTTTCCCAAATTAAAACGTCTTTGTGCAGTCGACGAATACTTTTCCAACGACATGAAAAGAATGGTTTTCTAGAAATATTGCGGCTATTGTCTTCGGAAAAGGAATTCCCTCCATCCAATGTTCGAAAAGGGAGAGAAAATAAAACAAATTCCGTTCGAATGCTGCTGAATATTCGAATGCGTGAGGGGCTCCTATTGTAAAAGAGAGAGATCGCGAAGAACAATATGCGTTCGATTTTTGGAACGCGCGCACGCGAGGACCCACAATGGGATGGAAAAATGTGAATGGGAATTATGGTGATAACAACCAGAGGGAGATGCATTCCTATGAAAGGGATTTTGCAAACGATACATTGGGAGGAACGATGGCTTTTCGAATGCTTTTTCCAGTTTCTTTGTTTTAATCTTCCAATTGAAATCGTTCCTGGTTTGGAGAACGAGGAGGGAAATGAGGTGATGCACTTTTTTATTCGAAAATAAAGTTCCGAAAGCGGAACAATCATCGAACAAATAATAGGGTACCATTGGCATTTTCCAAAATAGAAGGAAGATGACACAATGCAAAGATTAACAATAACTTTACTATTCTTTTGTAAGCGCTTAGCTTCGAAAAGGAAAGAATTTTAAAACTTTGTATAGCCTTTAGAATTCAAATATTTTAAACTGATTACTTTCATATATATACATTTCGTATTTTTTGAAAATTCTAGGATACAAATAGCCTTTTGACTTTACAAACTAACTATCTCTTTTAATGGATTAAATGAATTTATTTTCGAAACTTAATACAAAATTTTATTTCCCAGTTATTTATGCTAATATTTTTATTTTAAAGCCTTTGGGTTTATAAGTATCAATTATTTTCGTCGAGGCAATAAAAATTCATTGTACGTTTTACAATGGAGCATTAACGCAGTTGATCCGTAACGATGTTTCAGCGCAGCAATCTAACTATTGCAAAGAAACCAGTTTTACAGAAACTGAAAGAGTGAAGTGCTGCTATTTTGCTTTTAAAAATGGAATAAAAAGGCAATAATTTAAGATATTCATAACAAGATTTAATAAAAGAATTATGTACTAATAAAAATATAAAAAAATTAATGTATTAATGAAATAATAAAAAAATTATGTATTAGTTTTAAAAATATATATATTATTAATAATAATAATATAAAAATTTATAAAATCGGAGGGATGAAGCGCTATTTATTACAAATGAAAATAAACATTCAACGACTATTTTTACTCAGATTCCATGACAATTCAGCCAAATATTTGTTTTACATTTCATTAGCCAGTATCCAATTAAATTGTTTACTGTTTAAATCATGTTTACTCTCTTTCTGAAGTAATTACATTTCAAGATACTTAAGAGAAAAGGCAGAAACACTACGATGATGAATGTGACTTAATGCAGCATTTTCAAGTATGACTTATTGTACTGTGTAGACAGATATTATTTGAGGGATGGAATGCAATGCGGTCGATTTGGAACGAGCATTTCCTCTCGCGTGCACCAATGGAATTCATTTCCTAGCGAAATGCATCCACAAAGGACTATAAATCAAACAGAAATGGCGCGATATCAAGAAAATGATTCGGTAAATATTTATCCACATGCTGTTATTCAAATAAAAGATGATTGATTTAAAATGAGTTTAAAGAATTCCAAAATATTTCTGCGATGATTACCATCACACAATTATAAATCAGACATATGACGTTATTCTGGTTACATAATTCGAATTATTTTTGAGGAATAATCAATCAAATAAGACATCGTAAGGAGAAACAAGGAAAATATTACATTTTTAACTGACACCTTATTCTTCTTAATTTGCTGTGGGCAAAGTGATTCCTTCACAACTTCAAAATTTTAAACTTTTAATTACCAGCACTTTTTACAAATATATGAAAAAGCTCTATGTAAGGTATATAGCGTCGGTTTACGTCAAATATTCTTTGGACATTTATTCCAATTTACATTCATATAAACAAGAACTATACTTATCTATATAAATTAAAAACTAAGCATATTAGTCCTAATGGTCCCATATTGTAAGTAAATAAAGTGAGTGTTATTTTCATATATCCAAAAACTATTAGATTTTAACACATTTTCTAAAATTCGATTTTTTCCCTCTGGAATTCCTTAACGTAATTTTTTTCAATAACGTTCGGATTTGACAGTATACTTCAATTTTAAGTAATGAACATTCAGTTTCTAAAAAGAAAGATCCTGTTTTAGTTGCGATCAATTTCAATCGCAAAATAATTGAATAAAAATTTAGTGCTTTTACTTTGAGAACTAAAGGTTAAAATATTGTATTAATGCTTTTGCAAACCACAAAAATTGAGATAATGCAAATATTTCCCAAATAACTTTCCCAGTCAATAAAGGTGCTTCATCTGAGTGTACCCAGTCAGATATAAACACAGAGATAAATTAATGACTATTTTAATTCTTACAAAAACTAAATTTGATAATTAATCTAAATATAACAATATAAAGTAAAGTGATCACAATAATCACAATGGGCGTAATAGATTGATTAATAGCAGAAGACAACCATTAATCCTTCCTATTTTCAAAAAATGATAACGCTTCAAATTAAGAACACAATTCTCGTATCTTACACCTTACGTTTTAAGTTCAAACAAACGGCATTCTCCCCTTGTATAATCTCAACCTTCCAGTGCAGAGCAGGGCCTTGATTCCACCTTTTCAGAGGCAAGAACATGTACTTACCTCTCGATCGAAGCTCTTGCCAAGACACAGCAGAGCTTCATTAATAAACACCAAAGGGAAGAGATTCACCCCCCTCAGAAAGGAACAATCATTACAAACGATATTTGGAGGCGAAGGCAACAGGAACCGATTTTAATGTATGCACCCCTTTCCGTGCCTGAGTTCACTTAATCAAGAACCCCGGAGCGCACAGGTGCAGGAAAAGGGGGTACATCGTTTGTCTCACCCCTCAGAGATGCTCACGCGAGCAAAGAGGAACACCCCCAGAGAGAAAGGTTGCTCTTTTTCCCTTCAGGATTTTCTCAATTTATACCAAGGAAATGGCAGAATAGGCCCCAAAAAAGTTTCACTCCATCTTTCATGCACCAGACCTGACTTTAAAGTCCACCCCTAAAGGTGAGAAATAATAACATGGTCTGGAATATAAACTATATATATATCGGACATTAGGTTCCGGAAACTCACAGATGGAAGAAATAGAAGGGGAAAAAAATCACAAAAAAAGTAATATGACGCGTTGAAAGGTTCTTCAGATTAATTTTTATTCGATGGTATATTTTTAGATAATATCTGTTTGTTTTGAAAAATTATCTAGCAAAACAACTATGCAATGTACCTTGGAATTTTTAGCCGTGTTCAAATAAACTAACATTTTAACAAGTGTGTGTCAAACATCTAAACTTTCAACTAGAAACTAACCAAGTTAAAAAAAATAATTTTAAGGCTTAACCCGAAAGGGGAGAAGCAACTTTCAAACAAAATCCGCTCAAACGAAATCAAGAAAAAAGTATAAACTTTCCGAGCAAAAACTAATTTTCAAACTAGCTCTTGTATGTGAATTAATTAAGGCAACATTTAAGAAATATAACATTAAATTAAAAATAAATGTCCATAAAACATTATCAGAGACAAGTAGACTTGTACCTCCCTCTCAGCCCTTATTGACAGCAAGGAAACCACTTTGAAAAATATACTTAACAAAGTTTGACTTCAAACACACGATTTTCTCTGGATTTGAAACATGAATTTGCAACTCAATCGCAACTCAAGATTTTACACTAGGTGACTATACATATAAGAAAGAATAAAAATTATTCAGTATAATACGAAAAACATACTAGAACGTTCATTTAAAAAAATTTGCACAGATGGCCTAGTTTTCCTGTCTCTCTCTTTTGGATAAGATTTAACATTCAAAAATATAAAATATCAATTAAAGTATGTCAACTGAAAAATAATTATTTCTGTATTTGAACAAAATGCTCACTCTTACAAAAAAAGTGCCCGTTTTCCAGTTTTGTATTCAGCCCTATTTCGAACCAGAAAGAATTCCTGTGAGAGTTCCTTAAATTTATAATTACAGTAGAAAATTTTTTATGCAACTCCACAAATGCTAAGCATTCCTACCGTCAAGATACGGGTTACTTTGGACTAATGTAGCTAAAAGCTCATCAAGCGGTGAGGCTTATGTATACTGAATCTGTCGAAATTCAAACAGGAGTGGTATGGAAATCTGTATAGGGTGATATACCAGCTCTACCGTGGCTTCAAATTAAAAAGGTTCATTCCCAATAGCCCTAATGTTCTTCCTCAATATAATAAACAATTAATTCATTCATCCATGAGTTTGAATGGATTTTACAACTGCTATATAACACTTGAAAAAAATAGAGAATGGCTCTATACTATATCAGTTAAAAGTCGTATTTAAAGAAGTAACGCATAATCTAAAATATCTATTACAAATTATTTTTCTTTGTTTAAGCTTAAAACAGTACCTGTAATTAATAGAATCCTGTATTTAAAACATAAAAGTTAAACGGAATTCCATATCTGTCTTGAGAGGCTTAAGAAATTTTTATGAGTAATTTTAGAATTTTATTTTTATAATTAAAATTCTTTGGAAAAGAAATAATTTCATTAAAGTATAATTTTTTTTTACAAATAAAGTAGATAAAAAGAAGAGAAAGAGTTCAATCGATGGAGCCTGTTCTACGTCAAAGAAAATATCCCAACAAACGATTCTCGGAATGTCCTGCAGGGAATGGGTGGTCGGGGAGTGGTCATCAGCACTAACAACCCTGAGCGGTGACCAAATGACCACTTTGCACTCAAAGAAAAAAAAATATATGTTTCTTCATGCAGAAAGGAATTCAGCGCTGTTTTCGGCTTTGATCAAAGATATTTTATACTAAATAATAAGCAAAAAATAAATTGTTTCTGCTTTTATTTAAAGCAAATAAAATGTAGCATATATCCTTTTGGCTGCATGAAATTAGCTCATTTAACACGTCTTAAAATCAGGAAATAAAAATGTTTTGTCTGGCACTAAATGAAATTTTTGACAGGACAGTTAGCTGATTGTATAAACACTGTGATTTCGAATTTAATAGAAATCATGAAGACTACTTTATAAACTTCCACATTTAAGGTTCGAGGCCAAATAAATGTGTAGCATCCACTATTATCATGAAAGAATTCACAGATACTAAGCCACTGCTTTAATAAGCCGACCACCAAGCGTTTCTCAAAACCTGCATTTAAAAAATCTAACTAGCATTTTATATTTTTTTAAAAGTAAACAAGGATTTTTATTGTCTATATGTTTAAAACATTATACGTGCTTTCTAACCATGCCGCTCTTTAATATAACAAATACACAACAACAAAGGTATTTTATAGACATTTTTTATTCTTTATAAATTAGACAAAGCTAACTTATCCCTTTTACTAAGAGAGATAAAATGGATAAGACATATCATATACGTAGACGTCTCTTATTTGGGGGGGGGGGATACATTCCATAAAACAAGTAGTTGAAAGTGTCGATGGGTAATCTCTATGATAAAATTGTAAAATCAGTTGGTCTGTGCAAGAGGAGGGGTTGAACCCCCACCCTTGTGTACACCACTCAACATACATATAAAAAAAATCTGAGCATACATATAAATGAGCATCTTTCTCTTAAAAAAATGTCAGATTTTTTCAATGAGAAAAATATGTAAATCGTGGTATATAGAATCTAAAAATAACCCGTTTGCATTCTACAGTTTGGATGTATAAAAAATAATAATTTATGAAATGAGAGATTTAAGATCATTTTATTTTTCTCCCAGACATAAAAATCTATTTTTTCATTTTCATTTTGTACGCAGTTTGTAACCAACAGACGAGAAATAAAACTGATCAAACTTACCATAAACAGAAAAGTTTTTACTCGAACAATAAGACAGGACATATATTTTTCTATGCAAAACTTTACATATAAATGTATCCACAAAATTTTTAAACCGCGTTGCAACAAATAAAATAAGACATTTTAGTTTACGTACATTTACCGATGGTCACGTAAAATCAGTTTCCTTTCCCCTCTTCAAGAGATATATATACCAGTCACGTAAAATTCCAATAAAATATTTGAGCAAAAAACTTCAAATGAAAAGTGTACAAAATGTATAAACGCGTAACAATAAAATTTATAGGAAATACCATTCCCTTAAAGTTATAACTGACGACGAAAGTACAAATTTTATGAGAAACAATGTAACTATAGTTAGAAATGCTAAAAATAAACATTGTCGTGTATAGAAAAGGATACAGATAACAATTACACTAAGCACACGACAGACATTAAATTCCTAGAGGATTTTCCAATGAAAAAGGTACGCACACATACTCAAGGTGATTACACTAATGCATCAAGCTTGCAAAATCCCTTGACTACAAGAACAAAAGATGGAACAGAGTTTTTAAACCGCACCTTCTTCCTCCCCCCCCCTACAAATGAGTGAAGGAATCGGCTGGGCGGGGGCGAATTCTAACGCAATTATCAGAAAGGGTTATCTGAGTGGAATACAATTATTTCCACTTCCGCTGCTCTCTTTTTGCTGTAGCCCCCCTCCCCTTCCTAGTGTTCGGAGGGAGATGGAACGGAGCGAGGAATGGGAGGCTTCCATATTGAATTATACATATTTCCCGAAGTCGCCATCGAACAAACAGGATTTGCCGCCGCACTAATCCACTTTTCCTATTGGAAAATTACATCTGAACCAGGCTCAGAAACAAAAAGGCAAGTAATTCAATTCGTTGTAAAGGAACGCAGGATGTAAATTTCGGATTCGCGCAAATTGCTTTGCTTTAATTCCTCACCAAAATCTCTCTCTCCCGCAACTTTATTTCGCGCGATGGTTTGTATCAACCGCAATGTTATGAAAACACTGTCAAGGGTAAATTTCAGCTTCTTTGCGTATCTGGTCTTTAGGTTAGTAAAGAAATGGTACATATGAACCGGCAGGTTGAAGTCAAAGGATAGGGATTTTGCATCAGAAATCTTTCAGATTGTTAACGATTTTCCCCTCTTGGTGTCAATGAAATAAGTAAAAAAAACTTTAATACAGTATTATTAATGTATAAATATATACACATAATTTCTATGTGATTAAAAACAGTAGCTAAATATTTTTCGAACTCGTTTTTTTCAAAAATTTTTAAGAAGCGATGATATGATTATTATTTTTCTATCTGTCTTAGACTTGTGGTGCCACACGGAGGTTGTCTATTTTATTATTCCAACGCATTTGTTAAGCTTGTGGCAACACCATCTTATCTATTATAAAAGCTCGTACCATCATTTTCACGGCACTCCGTAATGACAGGTTCCTAGAGCATTCTTGTAATTTATAAAGGTAGAGTTTTAAGATTCTATTAACAAAGTTTTTGTTTAAACTTTTGGCTTTTTCTTTGATTGAACACGCTTTAGCCACTTTGTCTTAATCTTCTCACCATTACAGACTCATAAAGAAATGCTGTCAAGATGATTTTACGATAAAGTTTGAATTTCTGAACTATGTCTCAAACAGAATTGTAATGATATTTTACTCACTAAATTCACAAATGAATTTATTCAAAGTTAAATTTTATAAAATGAAAAGAGAATAAAGATAAAATTTAATATCGCACTGATAAAGATAGTAAATAAAAGTGGGAAATCTACGAGATTTATCCTCTCTAACTCGAGTTTTCTTTCGTCCAGCTAAATTAGCACTTTGAGCTAAAACAACGCCTCGTCACAAGTGAGCCTCAGTATGGAAAAATATATAAATAGTCAGCGAAATAGATTGTTTGAAGGAATAGAGGTAATTATAAATGCTTGTGAAAGATATTGCCACATCCATTCGTATTCGTACCAAAGCCATTGTCCTATAAGCTTTTGCAATTAAGTTTGCGTAGGGTTTTGAAATAGACTGGGAGAGACATTGCATCATATTTAGATAAGTACAAAATTGATTATTCCCCTTCAGCTTGTCTGGCCTGCATATAACGTAGTTATTTCTAGTGTCTGTCTGGATAAAAAGTCAATTATTGCTATTTCTTGCTAGTAATCATTTCGAGTTCGATTCAGTATCTTCTCCACTCATGCATGTTGTTTTCGGGTCCCGCGGAAACTTTAACAATGAGCGATATCTTCACCTAAACCAACATAAGGAGGAGGTACCACGACAAGTGTTATGAGAAAGAATGATTCAGCATATTAAAAAAATATACATTGCTCATAAGAACTCTTTGGCAAGATAAATTGTGAATAACATGGTCGATAAAAAATAAAATCTAAATGCTGTGCTAAATAATTTTATTGATGGTATTTGTTTAAAATAACTCATTCTCCCTAACTTTTTCTTAGAATACGTCAGTTTTGTATCTTTTTTTTTTTTTTGTTAATCAATGATTAAATATAATAAATTCAATTACAAATGCAACTCATTAAAATAATGTTCAGCTTATTAAAATTTGGGTAAAAAAAGAAAACGAAAATATATAATTAGGGTTAGAAAAAAAACATTATTACGGAGATGTTTGCGATAAAAACATAAAAAAGACGTAATCTCTCAAAAACCGAGATTCTGAAGAGTAAATAAAACCCAAAAGAAACCTTACCAAATATCTTCATAAAAAGACGGAAAAACCTCACAAAAGATTGTGGCTTACCTGAAAAGAATAAAGACATTATTAAACTTACATTCTATTTAAGCAATAAAACATAACAAAAAAGAAGAAAAAAAAAGTCTACCGATTTTTTTTTTTTTTTCCTAATCCAATTTCTTGTACAAACATCATTTAGAAAACTATAGTAGATTTAAATTAACTCTTACACTCAAAATGAAAAGAGATGATAAGATAGGACCTTAAACAAACGCTGTAGCGCATAAAAGCTTACTTTCTGCAATCATTTATACAACCTCTTGTCAGAACGCAATTATTTAAGAGTGCATCCGGAAAAAAAAAAGGAAAGGGGAAAAAATCTTTCCGCACGAAATGTCGGAAAAATTCAACTCTAGAAATAAAGTTTCGATTTGATTTTTTTTTCTTTCTCTCATTTTGTGTGTCTCTTCCCGTCTACTCCTCTAGGCCATGAGGAGGGGGTAGGCGCAGTCACGAACCGCAAATTACGTTCCATTTCGGAAACTGGACAAAGCATTCCATCCTTCCCCCCACCCCCAGAAAAAGAAGTTACTTAATAAGTGCATATTTTACAAAAGAACTCGGGGACATGTCTTCGGAATTCCTGAACCCTAATAAGGACCCTACGACAAACGCAACAAACGCGCGTTTTAAATGAAAATCTTTTTAGCGAAAAGGGTTTTGGCGAGTTGCCAAGCAGTCATCTCGACGAGTGTTCCGCTTGCATTAACATCAAAAGCTCTACCGCAAAATTCAACCACGTTTATTAAAAAGAAAATTTATATGGCTCACATGTTGGTAAAAGGCCAAAACACCAGCGAAAGACAGACCTTTATTTTCTCATGACAGTCTGTTAACTTTCCAGTTTTTTTTTTTTTTTTGAGACATGCATTATTTCTGTCTTCTCGCTGATAGAAGGCAGATTTTTGTTCTCCCTTGTAGTTTCATTGATTTATGAATACACCCCACAAAATATTTCTTAATGAGAACAATTTACAAAACGTTTGCTTATCCAAACACTGCTAAAAAAAGATAAAGTATCGTGCCTCGTTCCTATTAATCACCAGAAGCATTATTTTAAGATTAGTTGTTTTCAACATGTCTGCACCTTTTTGAAAAGTAATTTTAAATGAAAAATTACAAAACTTTGTAATCAGTAAATAAATAATTATTTTTGTATACTCATAAAATGTTTCCTTATCTTAAAATAAAAAAAATACAGCAAGAGAATTAAAGAGGTCTTGCGCTTTTGCTAAGGTATTGGTTTTATTAGGGAAACCACCATCTTTGTTCGAATTGATGCAATCAAATATTGTCAATTCACTCAAATATTTGTCTAAGCGGGCGATTTGTAAGCAGTCAATAGAGAGTTTCAGGCTTAGAATGACTTGATTGCATTTATTGATTGGTTAAACACAATGATTTACCCACATTCTGCATATTATTATAAGTTTAGGAGTATGGATTGATTTTTATCAAATAAAACATACAAATGAATTTGAAAACCTAATTCATTAGTTTCTAAAGTATCAGTCACGTGTAATTGCAAAATTACCTGACAAATTATTTGTATGCGCATGCCAAACAATGATTAAAAATGTTATCATATTAAATTTTGTATTAGATTTATACAATAATGAATGTTTGGGCATCTTTATTTGCTTAAGTTTGATACTACATAAAGTATTAGGGTGTTCGAATGGATGCTACACTACAACTACATATTACCTGAACAATTATAAATCTTGCAACATCATACAACGACATATGTACTCAGTGGAGTAACGGAGAATATAAGGGCCCCTCTGCAAAATCAGATTTTGCCGTTAATATTTTATAAATTGGTTAAATACGTACTTTGCATCAGTCTGCCAGCCCCCCTCCCGCAATGCGGAAGTGTACGTTACGCCACTGTATGTACCGGACATTATCCATATAATTGTCCTTTAGGGTATCGCTTCCTTATTAACTTAAATATAATGCTATCACTTCTTCATTCTGCTAGGTTATCTTAGAAAGACTAGAATCTCGATTTGATTTTAGTTTAAATTACATTGTCAACAAAACGAAGGCTGTTGACGACGCACCTCATAACTTTGAGCCTCCCTTTTCAAACTTTCGTACCACGTCAATGTGAGCACACTGAGTCAGTCAGATTTAGTGTGATAAGCTCCTCTACACGGCAGATCTTCAGTGGTGCCAGGTTTTGAATCCCCGATTCAACAACACCGTACACGAGTTCACGACCATGACAACTTGGCTACCGTGGGTACACTAGAATCTCGAATTTAAACCTCTGTAACAATTAATGTGGTTTTGCAATCAGGCGACCACTTTTCATGACCAGAAGCAGCGTTTCTTAAACTGTGACCAGAGGATCCCTAGGGGTCCGCAGTGCCTTTCTAGGGGCCCGCTAAGTCTCCCATGTAACGTTGAAATTTCTCTCTTTTATACACCTCTGAACGGCCTCAAGGAAAAATTGAAAAATGTGCCATACTAGACTATATTACTAAATTATCCTCAATGAAGAAACTCTACTAGAGCATGTATTTTGATCAAGAATATTAAGTCGGGGTGGGATGTTCAAAATCTTGGGAGTCCACGATATCACGCTGATACTTAAAGGGGTGTAGCGAACATTATTCGGAAACCATTTGATGACGTCAGAGACCAAGAGTGGATAGTGTTACTTCCTGAGATTGTAGGGGGACAAGGGTTTCCTGGAATCCATTCCCCCTGCGTTCAGAGGTAGACTCTGCTAGAGGACACGCGCGGAGACCGGTTTGGAGGGTCCCCACTGGAAGCGAAGAAAAAACGTGGTCTGAGTGTAAGATAGAGTCTTAGTATGTTCATGTAAATAAAAAGTTGTATCTATATATCTCTAGCCTGTGAATGTGTGTTTTCGTATCCAATACGCCACAGGGGGACCGCAGCGATCGAAAGTTTAAGAACAGCTCTAAAGCATTGTGGAATACAATTTGATTACAGATTCAGTGACATTTTCAAAACGATTTAGTTACATCAAAAATTTTATGCTTCAACTGTATCCTGTAAATGTTAAAACACAGACTTGAAAAGAGAAGTTTAGATGTAATATTAATCAATGTCCTCGGATCAAATAAATCTTAAGTCATATTACCACAAAAAAATCAATCAAATCAATTTGGATTTTATAAAATTTTAGTTTGAAATATTGGCAAAAACAACAAAGAATTCATAAGCTTTAATATTTTTTTCTTTAGAACCTATTTGTTTAAATAATGACAAATAATTCTTTTTTAATAATTCTTTCTTTGCTTTTTCTCTTCATTTGAATTTAAAGGCCGCGGTAGCGGAGTGGTATAGGTATCGGATCGTGGCTTGCCTTGTCATGGGTTCGAGCCCAGTACCACTAAAGACCCGCCGTGTAGGGCAGCGATGCACGTTAAATCTGTCGAGAGCTGAAACGTCCTTCCATTGGTATGGTGTGGTAGTTAGGAGAGGGGGGTGCCAGCTCAGGTGTCGTCCACGTCACTTGACCATGGTTAAAAATTACGTGGTCCGTCGCCAAAAGCCCTCGTGTAGCTGAACAGTGCGACGTTAATATTCAATCAATCAATCATTTGAATTTAATAGTATTTATGTGGTGTTATGTTCAAAATTATAAAACATTTATCATTCTCCCTAAGTACACACAATTTTAATGGAAATTTCACGACACAATGTATAATTTAAAACCCTGCCTTTGGCCCGGGGGGGGGGGGGGGGGGGGGGGGGGTGGCTTGGGGAGGTATATTCGACAATTATTAGTTATCCCAGAACACAAAATTTCAAAATAACTGTAAATAATACCCGTGATTCATTGTCCGTAATAAACCAAACTATAAAACAAGCAAACAATTTGCATTTATAAAAGCGCCGATTTAGTATTATTAGCCATAAAACTAAGTTTCCAGTGAATAAATTGTCTCATCTAACAGTACCAACCCATAAAGCAAGAAATGCTAGACAGCATATGGGGATCAATATTTATTCAAAAATTATTATAATTCAAGCTGCACTTCTCTCCTCGACCTAGCATTAACTTAACCACGACAGCCCAACTTAAGAATACGGTATTACTAAATATATTTACATCACGGAACGAAACATTTTGACATTCATTCTCTAAACATTGCGAGATTCAAAGTTGCGTGACAATGAACACAGAGTCTCTAAGTCAGAATAGTATATATTTAAGAGGAGACGGTGCATAATTTTGAAGTAAGCTGCTTTAAAATAGATCTCTGTCCAGACAATGCATTCTTGATACAGAATAGAATCATTTTGGTTCTGTGCACGGCTGCTAAGCAACAGGATTTGTTTACGCAACTTTGTATACAGATAATAAAGGCTTTTTAATTTCTTCGAATGAGTATTGATTTTGGCTTTGAAATCAAAATGTAGACAAAGGACCTATTCACGTTAAAGACAGGATTATCAAAGATATTTCAAATGCAAAATGGGATACCTACAAATTAATATTGATACTTTGACATACGAAATATATACGGATAGTTATAATACCTATTATTATTGCCAATATCTTTTATTGAATGAGTCTTCTTTTTAAGAATACAAATACATTCAGAAAATGGTTCGTAATTAAATACCAATTAACCTTTCCGAAAAAAGATTATTGAAGCAATTACTTGAAGAGAAATAAAGATTATGAAATATAAATGACTATTGCTAGTAGATAAAAATAATGCGAGGGAACTTCAATAATTATATATATTAAAAAAAATTCTATCAAATGATAAAACTACAAATGATATTCTTATTTAAAATATTATGATTAGCAAATAGAGTGAGAGTTATATTAACGTCGCACTATAAAGCAACATGAGGGCTATTGGCAACGGACATCGTAATTTTGAACCTCGATCAAGAAATAAGGTTGAGGCATGGGCCGATTTCCCTTCTTCAGAATACAATGTCATAGGGAGGACAAATTTAACGTGCATCAGCTTTTTTAACCCCGGGGGTCTTCAGTGGCACCAGAGCTTGAACCCGGGACATGCCGCCCACGAGTTTGTGACTCTAACCACTAGGTTACAGCGCGGCCACACAAATATACTTGAACATATTTTCCACATTAAACGTATTCATTTCTCTTAGAAGCATGTAGTGCAGAACTGAATAAATAATAAAAAAAGGTAAAAAGGGTAAAAAACTTAAGTGCTTAATAAATAGTAAAGCTGCACTCTTAAGTGAAATACTTTTATATTATAACAACTGAAATCAGTAGCGCACACATGAAATTTTCAAGGGAGGGGGGCCCGCCAGGGTCAAAAGTCCGCCATTCTTGTATAATGCTCCTTTTGATTGTGTCGATTTTCGGGAACAATACACAGTAAAAAACCAATTATTAAATAGATAATTAGCATTAATTAATAAAATTAATCATTAATAACAAATACTTAATTAAATTTTACTACTATATACTTAAAATTCTAATCAATCGGAAAAAATATCAAGGGCTTTGGGGGGGGGGGCCCGGACCTCTAGGACCTCCCCCCTGGTATGCGCCACTGGCTGAAATAGTTTATGAACGGAACACGTATTGTAAAAATAAATATCTTTTTTATTGTTTCTATGTTGCTACAAATACTTATCTAAATACGAACTGAAAAGTTATCTTGATGCTAACTTAGTGAGAAACATGGTATATATATTTCTGTGAATGTAACAGCAAACTTTTGCCAATTTAGATTATTTCATTTAGAAGAAATACTTTGTTTCTGCTTTTGCCGAAAGCGAAATTCAACAAATAACGAATAAATTCTCTGCCGGGAAAATTCAACAACATGTTACATTTTAAACTACATCAAATCACTTTTCTTTTCGGGTTTTCAGAAAACAGCTCAAAAAGCAAACGCAGCATTTTATTCACACGGAGAAAAAAAAACCCATCAGAAAAATTCTTAATACTTCACGTAAAAAACATTAAAACGCCACTGCTTCCCTCACAAGGGAAGCGCAAAAGGAAAAACATGTCAGAAGTGAAGAAAACAGCAACACAAGAAAAATAGAGGAAGCCTTTCTTTTGTTTTCTAATGAACAAAATATTAAGGTTGAAGTAAGGGGGAGAAAAAAGAAAGTGAGAGAGTAAGAAGTCTGCGGCGAAGAAGGAATGTGACAAAATTAATGAAGACAGTCGGCCGTAGTCTTCATTATACTTTCACACCTCTCTTCACTTCTTCCTAGATACCGACAGACGGAGGGGAGCGTTAAATGAACACGCATCCCCTTCTGTAATGTATACCTTGCCTGCCACAAGGGGGCGCTTTTTTATACTCATCCAGAATTACATGCGCTCCTACGCATGGAAGCAGCGAGAAAAAACGGAGAGGAAAAAAGAACACTGTACCGTTCGTTCTTTAGTAGGTGAAAAAAAACTACCCCCTCCCCCATCTTCGCTCGAGCAAGTAGAACGTTTTCTTCATTAATCGTTACACTTTGTTCCTACAGCTGTTGCAAGAACGAAACGTGAACAGTTGCACTCCCCTGTTTTAGGTTCTCAGCAGGTTTTATCTTCTACTACCTTTAAAATAATTTTTAGACTTTTTTTATTCGAAGATTAAGATTCTCCCTCTGCAAGATTAGCAGAGAGTGAAAGGATTAAGTCGCATCAATGTTATCAAACATTGAAACGATCAAAACATTTTTAGTACTTCAAAAATTATAATAAATATTTTTTAATTAAGAAAAACAAAAATCAAGAGTTTAAAAATGAAACAAATTTATAAAATTCTTAAAATAGTGGAAGAGAGAATTTTGTAATTATTTTTAATTTTTTTTTCTTATCATACCCCGCTATTTTGTAATTAAAATACGTAAATCTTTCACGGAAATGTAATTGAAAAATATTTAATAAGTTATAATACCTATCTTGAAATAAAAATTTAAAAATTTATAAAAATGCTCATCTCAGTATAACTGAATACGAATTTAGAGGTGTAAAAAAAACCCCTCCAGATTAAAAATTGAATAATTCAAAAATACTATAAGTGGTAATACGTAATAAGGAAAAAAATAATTGAAGTCGGATATAATGTTTATTTTAGTATTTTTTTACAATTAAGAGACTTGATACTTTTTAATGTCTCTTCGTTTTGATTATATTTATTTTTCTCAAAATGGTTCTGCTTAAAATTCAGAAAGTGCTTTATGATTCAAACTACTTGAAATATCCCATATTTTAAAATTTTAATCGTAGTAAAGATAATCACACCTGAAATTTTGATTATGTTGATAATTTTTTTTAAAAAATTCATAACAAAAATTATGTTGTGGTTCTTTGGAGAAAAATATGCTTAGAAAAGGTCAATTTTTCCTTCTTGATAATTCAATTCTACAACCCCAACAGTTACATTCTTCATTTTATGCTTAAATAAGAGAAGGAATTTCATGAAAAGATAATTTGAAATTTAAAAAAAAAAACAAAGTAAAATTTACATATTTAGGAAAATAATCTAATCAAATTCATAAATATTTTTTTTTAAAAAAATTGCCCATAACAAAAACACAGATTATGCCTTATTCGTATTCAATTTTATGATAATCATAGAAAAACTAGATATTTTAACACAGTTTAAATCCACTTTTTCTTTAATAATAATCACTATTTAGAATGCAATTCCTAAAAATACGTAAAAAAATAGAGTATCAGATAATGATGATGCGGTCCAGAATGTTAATTAACAACAAAAAAAATCGCATACAAAAGAATATTTTATGTAAAGATATAATTTACGACAGCTGGTGTGATCATGCCCACAAATAATAGCCAGCAAAGAAAAAAAAAGTCCAAATTTTTTATGGATAGGAAAACGCAGAATTATGTAAGAAACATGAACTACAGAAATAACTTCAAAAAGTCAGGTTTCATATATTAGAATCTAAACATGGAGCTTTGTGGCCGAGATGTGACTTTGAGGCTTACAGTAGCGGGACGCATTAAAATGGGCGCAATTAATTAGAGTCACGTAGGAAAGGAAGCGGCGCATGCAAATGTCAAAGCGAGTGCCCGGATTCATTTGTCCACCTGTCGCAAAATATCGCCTTCGACTTACACACGGAGTCCATTGGCATTCCATACATCACAACTCATGAATAGGCAGTTTATTTAAATCTTCGCATTCGCAGATATGACATGGCAATCATTTCACATTGATACTGAAATTGTTTGGCTCACTCTATTCCCAAGCTTACTGTTTAAGTGCATTTTCTCATATAGCATCAGTATAGAATCTTTGGAAAGTCATTGTGATGTGGAGTCAAATAAAGATGGTATTTAAAGTTTTGTATTGATTTTGCGTATAATTTAAAGAAATTAATTTTTGTAATAATGTATACTTTGATATTCGCACAAATGGGCAAAAAAATATATTACAGTTAAAAATAAAATAATAATAAATAAATAAAAACCATTCATCAGAGAGAGTCAATCTTCAAAGACTATGAATGATGCGTTATATATTAAAGCTTAATATATTAATGCAATAAAGAAAAATCGTATTCACCGTAAAAGCTAAAGCTAAAGGGGGGGGGGGAAGAAAATTTAATAACCATTTAATGGGGAAAGTTGAAGATTGATCAAAAATCATTACTGAGGAGACAATGTTTTTGAAAAATTTTATATGTTTGCCACGCAGACGATTTTTCAACATAATTTGCACATGCAACATAAAAATGAGTATGAGAAAATATAATATTAAATAATTATGTATAATTTTATAATATAATTAAGAGCTTATTGTTTGATAATAAGACACTGGTTAAAATATATATACTATTATAAAATGACACGTAATACTCGTACATAATACATATTAATTCAGTGATTGATTGATTGATTGATTATAATAATATATATTGAAAAAAACACTTATGATCTTCGAGACAGATCTCGTAATTTTGAGTTACAGGTGACAAGGACAATATCTGCAATGATGACATCCCACTCTCTGAGCTTTTACACACGCCAGCGTGAGAAGTTAAAATTCTCATCAAAATTAGCGTGAATCGGCTGCTCTATACGGTAGGACTTTAGTAGCACCAAAATGTGATAGAAACCACACAAGTCAGAAGTTCATGGCCATAGAACTCGGCTATATATAGCCACAGAATACATACTAAAAATAAAATAAACAGTATGAAAATATTTAATGGGTTTTTCACTCGTATCTATTTTATGAACTTGTTCTGACAAAGTGGAAAAAAATTTTGCTAAACAAAAATAATAAAAATACCTAGTGCCTTCCCTAGGGCTGTTGGAGTCGCATGTTTTAAGATGGCAACTGGGCATGATTACCTAAAAAAGCATTTGCACTGAACAGGAATAATGGACTTTCATCCCTGCAGTGGGTCCCCAGGCTTTCGCTGAGGGTTTCGCGTCAGAAAGATCACCTGACCAGAACATCTGCTTGAGCAATGTCATGAAAACTGAGATGGGCACAATAGGCCTTGGAGCTCATGGGGTGTTGCGCCACTGAGTTTAGTTTTAGGAATCATGGATTGCGCTTGTTGCCCTTTGGTGATATGGATGAAGACCAGGTCAAGAACTGCCCTGAAGTTTTAAAGTTTTTAGCTGACAATTCTATTGAGGAAAATGAAAGATTTCTTTGTTGTTTTTATACCTTTTCGTCTCTATACAGGGCAGCTCATCGAATAATGGCAGAAATGCCACAAATGAAAGTAGGATAAAAAAAAATAATATAAAATCTCAATTCCTACTTAGATCAACAAAGAAAAGTTTTATTTTAGCTACTTTTTATTTAATAGTTACAATTAATATAAATATATATATACATGACAGAATCACAACATTAAGTGGTAATTAATTTTTTTAATTATCATTAAAGTATCGTATTGTCCTTTTAATTTCAGTCCAACTGAATGCTTTAACACGTGAGAAAAAAACCTTTTCAAGTTTTGACACAAGTCGCTAAGTCGCCAACGTGGCTGTATTTGTAATTCTTTAAATAATTAGTTTTAATCAATTAATTCTTATTAATAATAATTAAATTATTGTATTGTCATCCAAAATGATCCTGTATATAAAATTTCAGCTCAATTCAGCGCTTTAAAATGTATTTTATTAACGATTGAAAAAATTCCACCAAGATAAATAAATAGATAATTAAATATATAAATATATAGACAGTGCGAGCTAATAGTAGGAATTGAACAACATTAACTTAAGGTATAATAAAAGGATTCATAAATTTTAATTTTCCTTTATGTATATTTCTTCAGAACTTTTTTCATTGTAACGAATTTTTCTGTTTATTATTTTGCTCACTTTAATTTTCTATCATTTATTCCACTACCACTACTCAAAACTTATTCTAGATTTTCAATTTAATTTGCAAGAAATAGAATTCAATGAAATATTTCCCCCTCCAGACAATGCTTTCCAGTACTTGTGTCGATGAGCAAACCTTTCCTTAAAATAGCAAGCGCCTGCAGTGAGAAAAGAAAGCCTAATGGAGAGAGACTCTCGAAAACAGACTCATCCTTCAGACACCGAACCACTTCGTTACCACGCGCGCGCGCGGAGTCGAACTCTGCTAAATCAATCATTATCTCTCACCCCCAGAGAATAAATAAACGAAACTCATTAAAGTGGATGTGCTCATTAGAAAATTCACAACTGCGATCTTGAGACATTTTTAGAGATCTCGAGGACCTGACAATAATGAAGAGCGTTTTATTTAGTCAGTGATAATCTAACGAAGTGTACACTTCAACTCCCAGGGAACTACTCCCGAAGACAATTAGAGATTTGCTAAGAACGTTATTTGGATAAGCGCAGGATTGGATTTCATGTAGAGGGAAGAACGTATTTATTCAATTAGAGTTGCATTTCCATCAGTAAAAATGAGATAAAATTATTTTCCAATGGATCAGAATGATATGTCAACATATAAAATACTGTAATAGACTGGCGGCAAGAGCATTCAAGCGAAAAAATACAGCAATTAGTATTTATTTCATAATAATATTAAGAGATTCATATATATTAGCGGTCTCCAATCCTCGGTCCGTGGACCGGTACCAGTCCGTGGATTAAATACTACCGGTCCGCACAAGAAACATTAAATTATTTCCCTTTTATTTACTGTGGTATATTTTCCTTTGGTTTGGGCTAATTTTTTTGAAAATCACTTTATATTCCTCACTAAAACACTTCATATTCATTTTTTGGTGTAGCTATGTTATTTTGAAGTCACGATTAAATACAATTAAATTAAAATTATTAAATCAAAACTGTCTGAAATATAAACAGTCAACGTCCTCCCCCTCAGCGGGCTGCGGTAAAATTAACAAACGTCGAGCGGTCCACGGCGATAAAAAGGTTGGGGAACACTGGTCTATGCAACACACTAGAATGATTATACCTAAAATGAGAAGAAACATGTCTACGTCTCCTCTATTTCATTAAAGAAATGAATGATTTAATTTCGCTATTAAAACAATTTCCCATGCATTGAAACAATTTAAAATTTGTCGAATCAAAACAAGTTCTACAAACTCTGATATTTATCATTTGGAAAACTGATTTAAAATGCAACAATGAATATTCAAGTATCGTTATTAACACATTAGTTGAATCTAAAACATTGTCAAAGAAAGAATCTATCTGAGGAATTCATTTAATTTTCATACCAGGAACCGTTGACGCTATTATATAATGTTAAAGTTTCATAATTTTAGTACATTGGCTGCCAGGTACTTTTCAGGATTCAACCAATATTTACCAATTATTTACTATACAAATATTACAAAATTCATATTTACACAGTTTCATCGTAGCTGCATAAATATAGCAAGTAAATAAACTGTGAGATAGCTCGTAGTTGCCGTCCTAGGCAACGACGCAAGCTACGACTGATCTCATAGCTGACAGTCAACGCTTTAGTGAACAATATTATCATCAAAAACAAAGAGTAAATTCAACTTACATGAATGAATAAATAAATTTAGGTATTATGTATCAACATGAGTGAGTGAATGGATGTTTATTGACGTGGCATTATAAAGCCACACGAAGGCTATTAGAGACGGACCTAGGTCAAGGGACGAGGATAACACCTGGGTTGGAATCACACTCTCCAAACCACCTCAACCAAGACAGATTTAACGTGCATCAAATCCTCTATACAGCAGGTTTTCTTTGGCACTAGGTTTCATAACACACTGGCCACAAGTTCGTGACCATAAACTACTAGGCTAACGCCGTCACATAGGATGCATCAGAGAAGATTTAAAAATCCTGATTAGATTAAAATAAGTTACAGAACAGACTCCTAAAGTTGAAAATTTGGCATAACATTTTTTTTAAAATTATATCTTACAAATACAATATTTTAAGAGATAGCACCTCTCTGATTATAAATACGACGAAAAAATTTTAACAGCCGCAAAAGAAGCATGCATTATTCATTCTTACGTCACGGCACTAAGGGGCCAATTCATTCACTGCCATTGACTTCATGAGTTTTTCAGTCATCAATGTTAACATTGGCCGAGATACTTAATGATATCTTCCTAATGAAAACAAAGAGGTGAATCCCATGCAAAAAAAAGGGGGGGCGCGCATCGACGCATGATCCGGAAGAAAAACTCCCGAATTCCCCTAATCCGGTCGCCGGAGAAAGGTCAGGACGAAATGAGGCGAAGAGAAGGAAGGTCGTTAGGCATATCCCAAATTCCACTCGCCACCTACCCAAACCGCGACACAGAAAAGGTAAGTTTTTTTCCCCCGCCTCCTGTTGTTTGTTGCGTTGTTTTTGTCTCCTGTCATGTAATTACCGGAATGATCATTTCGGGGAGCACACCGCCGAGCACTAATTGAGGGCTCTCTAATGAACGCAGCGCGCCGCCGGGGTGCGTAATAAGGCACTAGATATATGGATAGAAAACTCGTAAACACGGGCCGAGACAAAAAGTACAGAGCGTAACGGGTTCTTTATGGTTTTCATAGATCGTCGAGGTGACAAATATACTCATCTATTAAATCATGAATATGGGCGAAAATGTGACGTTAACTTCATTAAAAGTTCTTTAAAATGTTACGATCTGATCAAAAGAGATACATTTACGTCGTTTGTCGAAACAAAAGTCAAACCTTGCACTTTATATAACTTACTTTAAGCATGTGAGGGAGTATTGAATAGAAAAATATACACACATGGTCCTCCATCAACACTAATTACCGAAATAAAATATTTTTTAAAATTTCTAATGGGCTGCGGATTGGTATTTTACATTTGCAGACCTAGTACATTAACCGGAATATGGTATCTCTTTATGTGTGGCATCATATAGGGGGATACCAATCGCCGCAGGTAATTTTGATGCCCAGTTTCCTCCCCAGAGGGAGGCACCTGAGATTTGACGATGCGAAACCGTTTTTATGGATAAAAGTTTTTAGAATACATGTTCTTTTTACGAGATTAAAAGTAACTAATAAAAAGGCTTAGTATACATATCATACAAATTTAACAGACTTCTCCTCTTTAACTCAAAGGGGTCGCAGTAATCTAGTAGTTATGGTCACGTGTTTGAGTACTGGTGTTACTAAAGATTCGTCGTGTAGAGAGGGATGACGCCCATTAAATCTGTTGAGTTCAAAGTCCTCCGGTTGATGTAGTGTGGTTGTTTGAGAGTGCCAACTCAGGTACCGTCCCCCTCACTTGAACGAGGCTCAAAATTATGTGGGCCGTCACCAATAATCCTTGAGTTGCTTTATAGTACGATGTGATATAACTCGCTCACTGAACTCAAATTTTAAAGTACTTTAATTTTATATAAAATGTTTCAGGAAATAATTATACATCTCCCACCTTAAAGTAAAAGTGGAATATAATTTTATGAGGCTTTGGTTACAATTATTTTAGAAGTAGCAACAAAAAATTCCTATTTCCAAGATCATATCCTAGACCACTCTTCCTATTTCTTAGATCTAAAGTTTCAACTTAAGTTAGACAAAACTCAATTTAAATGCGCATAAATTATTCAAACAAGAGGCTACAAAATCATTGCCTTAGTCGAGAGTATAAAATGTCATTGACTAATAATATTTTGGAGCAAAATATTTTAAATACAATGTAACATTTTATAAAATACCTAAAATAAGAAATTGTAATCAAAGCCATAAAAAAAACAATTTTTTAATCACAATAAAGAGAAATGAATTAAGTTAAGCCTCGTAGCAAAGGAGTTCTACCATAGATTACATCGATGGACTCTTTATAACTACGGATTAGTGATGAGGATTACACTTCATCAGACATGATTAATATCCTTATGGGTACATTAAAGAAACTAACTAACCTTCAGAATGAAATGTAACAGAATCAGTAATCCTTTTTCATTAACAAAGGCAGGTGTTAAAACATTTTTACCCATTTCTTTCCGAGGGTAATTCATATTCCGCTAAGGGCACTTTGCATACAGTAATACAATATTCTCTCTCTCTCTTGTCCTCATTCTCCTTGAAAGGGCGTTAGGTAAATCTCTAGGGTGTCATTACATGCGGCGAAGGTGGCGGAAAATTACGGAATCAAGGGCCGCCGAAGGAAGGAAAAAAAGGGGAATTAGTAAAAAGCTGGGGTGGGGACCCGTGTCCGCAATTTAACATCGATTTGCCATCGCTTCTTTGTCCGTCCTTGTAATGACGTTATTAGGGCTCCAATTCCCGATCGATTCACTGCCAGCCCCAGGGCGGTCTGGCCATAACGAGGGACAACTCAACTTCATCCCCCCTCCACCCCACAAACGATTTGTTCGACCAGGGAGAATGGGGAATATTGGCAGGCGATTTCACACACAGATATTCTTCTAAGTCTCTCTGATTAAAGAAGATTCACTCATCAAATCGATGTTGGAAAAAAGGAGAGAAAAAAATCTGACTGGGGATGAAAGATCTCATTGATATCTTGTTAACGGTTACAGCATTATTTTATGATTATTATTAAACAATTATAAGATTGAAAAATAATACACAGAGGCCTCTTAATAATGTAGCAATCTCGGCAGCCGATTGGTCAAGACAACAAACTTCGATTCTGACAATAATTAAGTCTATTTCTGTGATATTAAGTCCTGTCCTTGAAGAGCCTTGCTTCCATTTAGGATCTGTCATGTTAATTAATGGATCTTTGGGTAGTTGGAAGGTCAGTTTAATTATATCTCAAAATCTAGAGATGAATTAAAACCCACGTCGAGTAGTAGAAGTTAAAACAGAAGTGTATTAGCAGAGGTATAGTATTTGTCCACTTGATAATTGTTCAAAGTTATGAAGTTTGTGGGAGTATTATGATGGCTTCATTTCGATCTAGCGCGATGTAACATTATAATGAATTCAAAACCTAAAAATAGGAAAGTTAACGCATTTTAAGATTTTTAAAACCCAGGCTGAATTATTTCGGAATTCATATAATTCATCCCCCCCCCCCAAATAAAATGTCCTTTATCACATCTGAAAGAGTACCGCCATTAAAGACAATGCTGTTCTACAGAAAGTAACTTAGCTACTGGAAGTACTAAGACAAAAAATTCAAATATCTCGTAAACAAATTTCGATTTATTCGTATTCAGATTTCAGCAAATTAATTATTTATTAACGTCACCCTTGAAATAGCATAATTGCTTTTGGTAACAAATATCAGTTATGAACTAAGATCATGTTGCTTAGAAGAACGTCAGAGGTACAATTCCCTCCCCTGATTTCTATACACTGCCTGTGGCGTAACGTACACCCTTGCATCTCGGGATGCCCAGGATTCTAGGGAACCCAAAGCCTGATGTTATGCTTTTGAAATCCTTTGTAAAATTCTGCTTGGAACCCAAAACCTGACTTTGCAGGGGGGAGGGGTCAAACATTCTCCATTACGCCACTGTACACTGTCAAAGTGAAATTTTTTCAAAGTGAAGAAGACACACTTAACTCTAACATTAGTAATTCTACAAGAAGGATCTTTAGCAGAACTAAAACTCGAAAGCAACATTGTCGGCCACGAGAACACGATCCTGACGAAAGGGTTACTACAGGCACTTGGTTCAACTAAAGACCTTGATGTAGAATTGTCATAACTGTTTGCAAATTGTACTGAACTGGAGATCAACGACATCAAGTGAAGGTACTACTAATTAAAAAGAATAATATACTAATTTATGTCGTACAAAGTCATCAAGCCATGCATGAAAGTAACGATATTCTCCGTTAGTGTCATAATGTAATAGTTTTAATGCTAATTCAAACAAAAATATTAAAAAAGAAATTGCTTGAATTTTTTTTTGGAGGATTTGATACATAGAAGTCATATATGTATGTTGTCCAGCGCAGAACGAGAGAGAGTTTATCAAAATCGCGAATGAATGGGTGAATAATAACGTCACACTATTCAGCGATGGACCTCCTAATTTTGAACCATGGTCAAGCAACGAGGACGGCACTTGGGCTTGAACTCCTCCCTTTCTCCTAACTTTTACATCACACCAATAGGAGGACGTTTAAACCTCAACATACGTGCATCGACCACCTCTGTATGGAGGGTCTTATGTATGTTATGTCTCTCTGTATGGTCGGACTCATGACACGCGGGCCACAAGTCCGTTACCTTGTCCACTAGGTTACCGTCTAAGCTTATTAACCCCTTGCGATTAAGCAGTACAAGGACTATTGGCGACAGACCTCCTAATTTTGAATTACGGTCAAGTGACGAGGGAGACACCGGAGCTGGCACACGAATCCACACTAAGCTGATGGAAGAACTTTGAGTCACAAATAACCAATTTAACGTGTATGCAATTTAACTTCAATGTTAGTTACTCCTACCACGAGCTCGTGACCATGCTCACTGGGCTACCACAGCCACCTAAAGCACAGAACAAAAATTTTAAATGAAAATTAATTTAAATAAAATAATTACTCTTTACTGCAGTGAATAAGTTGTGAAAAATGAATGGAACCGCCTATAACACAATACCCTTAAAATTTTTTATAAAAAGATTAAAAGTGATTTATTGTTATCTGATAATGTCCTTTAAGAAACAATAATCCCTAATTAGAGCACAGAGTTTTTTTTTCTAAAAAAAAATGGTCATCAGCTGAAAGTGTGCGAGCATCTTTTTAGCGAGAGAGAACAAGGTGTAATTCAAAATAGAAAGCCTATTGCGTTGCCATGGAAACATGATTGCCTTTTCATGTCGCTGTTTCTCATCGATTTTTCTTTAATTAACTGTATCTAAGAGCATTTTCAAAGTTGGTTGAAAAAAACACAGACAGATCGTCCCTTGAGTACTTCAATTAAGTGATCATTCAACACATATTACACGGAAGAAGGCGCCTGGAACGTTAAAATCATTTGCTAAAAATATCCTAACATGATTGATTCGTTTTCTTTAAAATATTACTTGTGCTCGCTTTAGACTGAGACTTATTAAAATCTTTTTTTTTTCCTCTGTTCACTTTCATCTTTGCAGTTATTTGCATTTGATTAAGACAGCAGGTGAAGTAATTAACACTTAAACTATTTATAAATATTAATCAAATCTCACTTTTAGGTTTAATGTAAATTCGATTTATATAAAAGGATATATATATATGTGTGTGTTGTGTGGGTGGGTGGGGTGTATTGAAGTAGTATTGGCCGGTGTATGTAGCTGTAATATTTGATTTAGTAGTGAAGACTTCAGAATAGCTTTACCTCCTTTATTATGGGCACACATCAGCAAGCGGCATTTTGAAGGACACAACACAAAGACAAAGAAAGCTGCAAATATTCACATTCTTAGATGATGGCGGCAAGCAAAGAAAGAGAACGATTACATCAGATTTTTGTTTATATACCAGCAGTGCACAAGCGCGTGACTATTACATAATAGTAGTTCTGATTAGCTAAAATGCGAGGGATTTCGGTTTAGCCGATAACGATTAAGATTACAATGTTCATTTTTAAACCTAAGATTTAAAGATTATTTATAGATCATTAAAAAGAGTTAATTAAAAGTATGTTAGAGAATATATATATATATATATATATATATACATATATATAATAAAAAAATTAGAAAATGATAACTTATCACATAAAAGAAACAATCAAACATCCTCACATTTTCACATTATTGCAGATGAAATCTGTTTTTGACTGTACTTTATTTTAACATTGCCGGCAGGGTGGCGTGGTCAGTCTGTCGCTGGCAAGACCCAACAAAGGTGAACCCGCACCTAAGGTTGAGGGCTCGACCCCGGTACAAGTCGGTGGATTTTCAAGAGGCAGAAAATTGACAGCGGCCCCCCATGTCGTATGATTATACGGCATCTAAAAGATCCCTAGAGTGTGTTTGGCTTGGGTACTCTCGGCAAAATTAAATCCTAGTGCAGGTTTGCATCGTCACAGCGCAGGTGCCTTCTTCTGGGAAGGAAACTGGACGTCAAAATTGGTAATTGCGGTAATTGGTATCGCCTATATGGTGCCGCGCTACAAAGTGGTACCAGCTCCTGGGGAATGTACTAGGTCTGCAAAGGTTAAAAATACCAATGCGCAGCCCCATTAGAAAGAAAAAAAAAACATAATGATGGAAATTCAGAGTTTACATAAATTCTCCTGTACCATTATGAGTATACTTTTGAAAACATCCCAACTATTCTTTTTTTTTTACTACGGTATTTTTGATTTTTTTTTTTTTTTTTTTTTAATAAATTAAAATATTTGGTTTTGGGAAAATATTTGGGAAAAGATGGGCCACTGACCACTCTCGAGAGTATTCTCTCTCATAATTCGGGTGGAATTTAACCGAATCATATTGTCATCTGAATGGTGGTCAAAGCTGTGAACGGCAGACGTAAAAACTAGTCCCTTGCTGTGATGAATACTGTAGGCTTCAGTTTGACAGCGTTGATCAGGTGGCATTAGAAACAACAACATTACCTCTCTCTCTCTCTCACACACACACATTATCCAATTACAAATACGTCTCTTGCGAATAGCTCCTAATGTTGCAACATTAATCAAAAGTAATTCCTCAGTTCTTTTATAATGTAATAAAAGTCTAAAAGTCATTTATATAATGTAATAAAACTGTTTCAATAACAATGGAATTGAAGCATTACTTCATACATCCATCCACATACACTCAATCCCACACACATGAAATGTAAAATACTACTTTGCGAATGTCAGTTATTTATGATAGATCCTTGATAGAAAAACAGTTATATTCTTTTCCAATCTCCCCTGTTTGTAATCTTCATAAAGAATGTTCCTCGTAGGTATATAAGTATACTTTAGGAGTACAGGGAAGGAGCAAAAAAAAGATCCCTCTCATGAGGATGGTAGTGGAAAAAGGGGAAATGTGCTGTCATTGCGAAGAACTCCATGTACAATATATCGACTGCCAGTGTTTGCTTTGGCTACGAAATCAATTTTCGTGACTTAATCCTCCTGCTTAGTTCGAAGTTTTTTTAAACCTCTTTTCCAGTATGATTTTTTCTCTTTTTCTCATTCTATCACAAAGTAAGGTGTTGAAGAAGAAGGAAGTTTGCAGAAGTACAAACTGTGCAGGAGTGTATCATAATTAGGAATTTTTTTTCCCTAGGCTTAAAAAAAAACGTTTTTGGATCTGAGAGTAAAATGATCCTTCAAACTCTTATCTGAACGTGACTAAAAGAGAAGTGATAAGTAATGAACTTTTTTTAACACAAACAGAAAATTTGATTGAAAAAAAATGCTTTCCGGAAAAGTTTAATTTGTCTGCCACTTTGATCAGGAAAACAAGAAATGATTGCATGGATCTAGTTTATATAGCTGTAACGAATATTTTTTGTTTACATTATTTTCTCTTACTAACTCATCGTGAAAGAAGAAAAAAATTAAAAATCAATTTAGCATGAAAATATAAAATTTCTTACGAAATATCTTTTTTTGTTCCTTCTTTTTTCCAAAATGTTTTTTCTTTTAATTTTGTATGCTCCTATATAATCGTTGAATTCTTGTAAAAACACTTAAGAAAGTTCTATAAACGACAAATAACTTACTTAATGTTGACGTATTATTCAAAGAATATAGAATGTATGGATTTTTAAAGGATATAAAAAAAATTTAATGATATTTATAAATATATAAGAGTCCTTTTCCAATTCCTACTATTAGTTAACTCTTTCCTTATATATATATTGTTCAAATTTTTAATCGTTAATAAAATACTTTTTATTCATCCACTGAAATTCAAATACATTTTTTAAGCTTGTAGTGTATGGCACTTAACGATTATACATTTTTTTCAAATATTATATCATTAATCAAAGTTTATTTTTAAATTTTAAATTTATTCTACGTTATTTCTGCCGAAGTTAGATTTATCTGCAACAGATGGCGTCAGTAAGTTTTTCTAACAAAGTAGAAATTGATTTGAATTTTTTTTTATATATTACTCGTTTGGATGTAATTCACACAGATGACTCGTGTTTGGTTAAAAATAAGTCAAGTTATGGCGGACAATGAAAGATTGAGTGTTTTATTAAAGTCACACTGTATGAAAACACCAGAGATATTGGCAACGAACCTAATAATTTTGAACCACGGTCAAGTGATGAGGGTACCTGAGCTGGAACTCCACTCTTCTAACTTCCACAACATGTCAGCATGAGGTTTTTAGTCATTTAACATGCATCAACCCCTCTATTTGCCGGGTCTTAAGTGATACCAGGACTCGAACTCATGACACGCCAGCCACGGTTCCTGATCATGACCACTAGGCTATCGCGACCATATTGGTGGTCAGTAAGAATGCGGAAAAGAGGACAGTTAAGCCCTTTCATAATAAAACTAAATGAAATTTTCTGATAAAACTGGATGACATCGTAAGCATATATATGTTTAAGATAAAGATAAATACCACATTAAAAAATGATCAAAGTCTTCTAACTCAACTAAAGTTTTTAAGAGTTAAAACCACATAAAAACTTCATTTTTCTCTTCCTTATTCTTCACCGAATACAAAAAAAATTACATAAATAATTATTATATTCGAATATTTTTTTAAATGGTTTCAACTCAACTGCACGCAGAATTCTCTCGATTTTTGTTCTTATTACTATTTTCTCCAGTCCTTCCCAGCATTTTGCTTAGAACGATTACAAGAATTAAAAAGCAACAAGTTACTTCATCGCTCTAAAGAGTCGCTTTTCATTGATGATTAAAAATGAAAACAGCAAAAGAGGCCGCCCGAAATGAAAAGCACGCGGGCGGCCTGGAAAATAATTCGAAACACATGTCACCGAGCTGCGTGCGCCCACGGACAGGAAATTAAACGCATCAAGCTTCGTAATTGCAAAGATAAATTAGAAAGCAACGCTTTAACAGCGCTCGCTATTTATGTGAGCTCGATATTAATGCTAACAAACAACTCATGCTCGGAAAATGAAACATTTCTGCTCACAAAATCGATTGAGAGCCTAGTGAAATCAAAAATGAATTTTGTTTCTGGTTACATTAAGTTCACTGAAAACAAATGTAACTTTACAATAAGTTATACATATATATTTATATCCAGTTACACATAAGTAACATTAATCGTCAATTTCTTGTCTATTAATTTAAATCAACTTCCTTCTTAAGATACACGAAGGAATATTGGCAAATGTAGTTCGAATTTTAAACACCTCAGTAAGTGTGGCGACATATATATATATATGTCACCACTCATTGTAGTCAGTAACATTTTTGACAAAAGAGATTCCTTTAAATTCTTTGTAATTAAAATTCGTGTATGGAACAGTAATTTGCATTTATCAATTCACAGAAATATTATTTTGAGTTTTTTTATTTAGAAATGATAACTACCCACAAAATAGATAAATTCAATAATATATAAAAAAAGTTGTTTCAATGCTGGATAGATCATGACTACCCTTTTAACTTCTTAAGAACTTATATTCATCACAAATACATTAATCGTCTTGCTACTTTTGATTCCAAAACCCCCACACAATAATAGGATTTTAAAGTCAGCATGTTAGTGGTCTTTCTGTGAAAGTTATATTATAACACTCTTCTCACAGTTTACATTTTTTCCACACACATCTTGAACATCTTACACATTTAAAAATTTCTACATTTTTGACAACCAATCAAATTAGAACCTAGCAAATTTCTACATTTTTGACAACCAACTAATTCATAGCCTACCAAATTTGATTTTCATCTCTCTTGGCATCTATCTTTGCTTGCTGGTTTAAAAGATGCGTTTATGTATGATCTAGTTATTTAACTCAGTGAATAGTAGCTTTCCATTAATTTCAAGACTCTTAGCTCTGTGAGTAGAAGTTTTGTAAAATTCTTTTTTGAAAAATCCTTTTCTTATGTAATTCTTTAGTAATTTTCTTAGGAATTTTCTGCTTTAAGATTTTAGAAGAATTTGTTGCAGAAAGTAGTCGGTGGTTTTCTCATACTTTCTGTGAGTTTTTATATATTTTGAATTTTTATTTATTTTATTTGGTTTTTCCTACCGAGTTGCAAAGGGAAAAGGTTGGCGCCTTCAAACTAGTATAACCCCACTTATTCGGTCCTCAGTCCAAAATTGCTTTCTAACTCGATAGGTTCTTCTTTGTAGTTCCTTTTTTGTATTTTTCCATAAATGCGATCATGTTTTATATATATATATATATATCCTTATTTTAACTCTTCAAAGCTACAATATATTAGGATTTCTCAATTTCAACACCACTTCCAGAGAGAGAGAGAGTCAGCTATTTTCTTTAATAAACTCAAATATTTTAGTAGGAATTAGGACGGGACTCCATGGCCCGCTTCATTTATCTCATTGGCCATAAAATTCTCAATCTTACCGATAGAACTAGAACTCCATATACTTTTAAAAATTGAACTAGTTTTAAATGTGTGTGAAATCGTACAATCAATATGTGCGGGCAACAAAAAGTTAATTTTTCAATGAAAATGGTGTTACATATATATAATTTCCGTTAAGTATACCATTTGGTGAGTGAGTGAGAGCAGAGGCGTAACGTGCACCCCCGTATCGGGGGAAGGGGGGTGCTAAGCCTGACTGCTGCAAAGTACCTATCTTTTGTAAAATCCAACTTAAGGGCCCAAGACTTGACTTTGCAAGGGGGCCCAAATGTTCTCCATTACGCCACTGAGAGAGAATGTTATTCTATAAAGCAACATGAGGGCTATTGGCAGAGAACCTCGTGATTGTAGGCCTCTGTCAAGTGACGAGGACGAAAACTAAGCTAGCAACCACCTTCCAAACTACCACACCACACCAACGTGAGGACTGTAAGCTTGACAGATTTGTGGTGTATAAGTCCCCTCTAGACTACCATTCGGTGAAAAAGATAAACCAGTGATGTATTCGAGAATAATAGAGTGGGTCGTAGGTTCGGTTCCTGATCCTTTTAAAGATAATCTTGAGGAATAACGAGGTATGCTCCAGTTTAACTTTTATCTCACACAATTAGTGTGAAGTGCTGTGGTAGTTTAGAATTGTGTTATGTTTCACTTCAGCACAGTCCAGACTAATGAGGTCTAATTTTAATAGTTCATTAGTTATTATTTTTGTTTCACTAATGTTACTCCAGAAAACAGTACGAATTGGTGACGGATTTCAAAAATTTAGTCGGCAGCCATTATTCATCAATGTGATTCTTTAATGCAAGTTCAATTAAATTACGCACGAAACAACTTTGCTATAAAAAAAATGTTGACTCATGCGATATATTTCGTTCTTTGCTATAACATTTATATTAAATAAACACACAGTAATTATTATTTTTAGTACTGCAATAAAATCTAACTAGGACAAAATCAAATAAAACGACAGACTAAAGCATATAAGTCAATAACATGAAGCAATAAAAGCAATTTGGCGGGAGAATCTAATCTATAACGATATTAATCTCCATGATATTCCCTAGCGGTACACAAGAAACGAAAAGAAACCAATGACAATTGGATTAAATCTGTATTGAAACAGTTCCGGAAGAAATTTCGTTCTATTCTATTTAAACAACGCTGGGACAATAGAATGTCTGAGACGTTCTAATCCCTTATACAGAAATTAGTCGAATGAGTGAGTTAATGGCATTACTTTTGTGTTTTGCTAACTTTAGTACAATTAGTAGACTTAAATAAATGATCTTTTAAACTGCAACTTAAAGGTTTCAGGTATATTGAAAGCTATTATTAGGATATTTATTCTTCGGTAGTAAAAAACGTTCCACTTTTTTTATCCCATTAAATTCTAATATAAAAGAATGCCTGTGAAACATTGCAAGAAAAACATAAATGCGTTAGACCGTTTATGTTTTTAGTAAAATAATATCTTTATGGGAAGAGAATTTTAATACTTAAATTGAGTAAATAGAGAGAGAGAATCACGATAGTAAATTAAATTCCAAAGATAAATACGAAAATTAATGCTACACAGCTGGATATTAATATATACGCAATAATAATAAGAGAAATAAATGCTTAAAGCAGAAACTTACTTAAGGATTTTGTTTAAATGATTATTTGACGATTTAAGTGGTTTCTTTAATGATTTTTCACAAATAATTCCCAGAATGTCTGTTATGATTAATATCTTGATACAAATTTATCCTCAAAATGTGAATGCTTTGGGCTGAGAAATTAAAATTCTCGAATTTTAGGATTAATTTGATTCTGCAAATAACATACTCGTACTGATGAGATCAGGTGCACAGATACCAACTCAGGCTTGTTCTCATCATTTAAAAATTGTTACAACTAAACTAAACATATATCCAGTGATTTTTTTTAGTAATGACTGCATTAATTAATCCATAACCTTGTAAGGCCCTATTCAAAGAAATATTGCAAGAGTTCTCTCAATAACATTTTTTGACAAAAAGGTCACAAAATGCTTAGTATCTCAAAAAATTCTAGCTTCTTCACAGTAAAATTCAGTAAAGCGATCAAATCTCAAACTCGTTTCTTATCGTTGGAGCGTGGCATTGACAGGTTTTGATATCATTTCAATGTTGAATAATTGGCAAGCAAGTAAACGTTTATGGTATAAATTTCCGACACATCTTGCGTTTCCATAAGGAACAATATATCAGATGGATATCTGTAAGCTCCGAATTCGTACAGCAATGAATAATATTGAATACACCATCTCTATACAAAACCTTACGTCATAATAAATCTTCCTTATTAAAAAGTAAGGAATTCCTTCAAAAATCCATATTTAATGATTGAGGTAGCTAGGTGTTGTCTTATAGTTAAGAAGTGCGGCAAAACGTAAGTCGTTTGTTTTATCAAAATAAATGTATAGCTAACTATATTATGATAATACCAATTTAGAAAGAAGTAAACACAGAATTCTAGAAATTCTGACCTAGAAAATTATAAAGTGAAAATTTATGAGTTAGAGCTCATAAATGTATCAAATATAAAAAGAAATCAGCTAGTAGTAAATCAAAATTGTGTAAGCAATAAACAAAAATGGTACAGATCGCTAAAGATTGGTACCTATTCCCTAACATCCTTTTAAAAAAATGTTATTCTTTTTATGCAAATAAATTGCCTGCATTCAATAGAACAGTAAAATATACGTACAAGAATTCTCAAAAGCCCCGCACTATAGTATCGAAATCAGACAGTAAAATGCTATATGACAGTATGCAAAATGGAATATATGCTGATGTTCGAAAGCAGACGAGATCTTCCATCACAGCACTATTTTACATGAAAATTCTATACGCTCGAAAATTCGAACAAGAGGGTGGGGGAAGTAGATGGGGGGATATTTCTTCTTCCGCATTTCGAGGGGGATCTGTTTCTTTCCTTTTTCGAGAGACAAGAATCCGATTGAGGAAGCAATCGAAGGGCTGAAATTTCAATCTTCCGCCAGACAGGGCTTCATCCCGGAGAGAATGGAGGCGCCCCAAATGATGTTAGGGCGGCACTCAGTGCGGGGAAATGCTGACCCCAGATTCCGTAGAGAGGGAGGTGGTGTCGAGAGGAAGCAAAGAATAACGATATCAGGTGTTCGATTGGCAAGAGAACGGTGAACCTAAGTGCGCATTTCCTCCCCCAGTCCATCCACAGCGAAGGTAACAAACGGCAATGAAATACTTCCCACCAGTGCTTTACGAGGGCTGTGAGGTAGGGAGTGCTCACATGTTGTTTTATATTTCCACTCGTCAGAAAATTATAGCCTACTAGAGCATTACAGCAGAGTACATTAGGATTGACAGAACAAAACAGGGGAGATGCGTGGGGAAAAACTATATTCTACACCAGGTGGTGGCAACTTATGGCACACATACCAGATTTGGCACGAGGTACAATGTACAGCGGCACTCAACATCATATTAAAAATTTGTCAATTTTTGAATGGAAATGGAATTTATTGTACTAGCATCTACAGGTTTATGGAAATCAAAATTTACGGAACTACGAAAAAATATGAAACATTAACAATAAATCAACAGCTATTTCAATTTGTTGCATGTCTTTGCAGGAGATTCCATTGTTTGAAGAAAATTGCATATTCTCTGTTATTTCCTCTTTTGCTTCTACAAGGTGGAGTACACATGGGGAGGAGGGGGGGCTACTAATTTTTACCATAGAGATTACCCCTCTATGGTAAAAACTAATACAAAAATCTCTAAATCTGTATTATTGATCTTTATTCCTTAACTCTGCATGCATTGTCTCGGAAATATATTTGTACTAATGCGCGGCCTCCTGAATCATATTGGTAGATTAGTTTGATACACTGCAGCTACAAATTTGCCAACAACTGTTCTATGACTAAGGCACACTTCAAAACAATAAAATTACATGTGCCTAAATAACCGTTCTGTTTAATTTTTTAATTGTTGTTTCTATTCTACCGATAATGCAGTTTATTAACTTGTACTATATATATAATGTACATTAATGTTAGATACGGTAGGTCGGGTTAGGAAATTTATAAAGATGAATGACACAAAGACAAAAAAAAAGTCATAATCACACACGTTTTTTTTCATTGAAACTATACAATGGTCGATTGCGAAGGGTTATTTGTTTTTGAGTTATTCACAAATGGTAATAATAGTTGTAGTTTTCGCATTCATTCCAAGTAATATGGAGTCCAATAGAGCTAAATGAACAATTTCCTTATTTAATAGTCTTTGAAAGGGTTAAGATTTAAGGGGCCTTTATTATCAGGTAACGTGTAATTCCGAGATGACATAGATTGTGATGTTAATACAATTTTAAGATACATTCCAGCATAAAAAAATGAAAATAAAATAAAAACCGCAACTTTTATAAAACCTTTTAAGCAAATAATTGGAATCACATTCATTAACTCAGAGCGTTATGCTATATCTTCATAATAATCCAGTTGATTAATTGTGGACGTCACACACTTATAAAAAGGAAATGAAAACTACAGCCAATAAACTTCATCATTTTAGGCTATGGTCAAGTTATGAAATCGACACCTTAGTAAGAACCTCACTTCCCAAACCTTCATACGTAGACTTCTAGCCTCAATAGATTTGTTGTTGTTGCTTATGCCATCTGATCGACAGTAACATCAGATCAAGGCCCACGAAATTCATCGCGGTTAAGGGCTGGAGTTTTACGCCTGTCGTTAGCTTTGAGCACCATGCAGGTGACAGAACGATTTTGCTCAGTTCCACGCCAATTTTGAGGAAGAACACGCTGGGAGTTGTCAGTGGCCTCTCACCAACTTCACGAAAGGACTTGCGGCTCAACGGCTAATTAGAGTATCCCCATGCCGCGAAGGCACTATACATTTACAAACATCCAAACATAGGGCCTGGGTTCGAATCCTTCTTTAGGATTCGAATCCAGGCCCTAGGACACCGCAGTCAGCGTCACTAACCACTATACCGGATGGAAGGCTCAATAGATTTAAAACACATAAGCCCTAGTACACAGTAGATTATTAGAGAAATAAAGCCCCAAACCAGTGATTCGACACTACCACCACTAGTTACGAGCTCGCGACTAGTTAGTACCATGATTCGAACACTAGTTACTACCACGGACTCGAACACTAGTTAGTACCACGACTCGAACACTAGTTAGTACCA
>BMAV01018268.1:235706-256851 GCA_019973955.1 Trichonephila inaurata madagascariensis | reverse complement strand
GACTCGAACACTAGTTACTACCACGGACTCGAACACTGGTTACAACAACGATTCGAACATTAGTTATATAGTACCACTAGCATAATAACACTAAGTCTGTAGAACAAGACGCCGAAAGAAACTTCATTACCACCGCAACAACACAACACCTCAGAATTCACCGATATCAGATATCGAATATATCCTTACATGAACCACGCAATTATAATTCTTCCTAGATAATGAATTGATCGAGCGAGGGTGAAAAGACTACTTATGCAGTCCTGAGTCCCGAAAACAAGAGTTTTGCATTCATTTGGATGGTTCTTGGCAAACTAGTTACCAGAGACTCGCTCGTTTAAACCGGCAGAGGATGGGGGCTGTCGAGCGAATCAGGGACGAAAGATCCGATCGAGAGAGAGAAGGGCTCCCGTGAAAACTTGATTATAATAATTGCGGGCGGCGTTCCCATGCAGATGAGCTACTTTAGATGCCGCGCGTGAGTCCCCAGTTTAACTCCGGGCGCAGCGAGAAAACAAGAAAATTGCCGTTTCGTGCACGGATTTCACAAAGAGAGGAATACGCCCTCTTCAAGACCGCAGTGCGAGAAACACACTGTGACTTTCTTTCGATAGTGGCGAGGTGTTTGGTGATTCTGCCTCACAGTCCTCTTTTATAGATTTGGGAAGCATTTGTACTAAAAAGAGGAGGAGGAAATGCATGTTTAGTATCTAGTTTGAAAGTGTTAAGGCGAAACTTTAAAAAGTTTAAGACCTTCACCACATTCCATGTAAAAAGGACTAATACTAGTTCGAGTTATAAACAAACAAAAATGAGTTTTGTGGGGTAACAATGAAAAATAATCATGTTTTGCAAGATTTTTAAAGATTCCGTATTTACTGGAATCTAAGCCGCACTTTTTTCCCAATATTAAAGCTACTGAATCGGCTTAAAATCGAATTTTTTAAAAAAATACGTTTAAGTTAAGCCGCACTTTTTTTCCAGCATTACAGCAGCAAAATCAGTTACGGCTTAGAATCGAATTTTTAAAAAAAAATGCGTTGGATGGGGCAGTTAAAGCAATTACAGGTTCTAAGCTATTTTATACTATATTTCATTTTCCACCAAGACTTGTTGAGAAGTTGAGGTGTGGCTTAGATTCGAGTAAATACGGTATACTGGTAAATATGTTTATCTCAAAATAACTTATCAAAATATTTTAATAAATGTGTTTGATAACAAAATTAATAATTATAACTGACTAATTTAAACTCATGTCATGTTTATATCATATATAATGCATTTCATATCTAGAGATGATGAATACTGAAAAAAAAAATAAAATAAAATAAAACGATATAAAACATAATTGGATTCCTGTTAGGATCATTTGTATTTTTTCTAAAAAATTATCAGACTAATTAATATAATATGCTAAATAATCTAAGGAATCCAAGCTCGCTCAAAAAGGGCTTAGATAAATCAAGTCTAGCAAAAGGATATATAATATAATCCTCTTTCTTTAGCAAGAAAAAGTGAGCATCAATGTTAAATAAAAATAAGTAGCATGTATATTTAAATCATTTCATGCTGAGTTGAGTTTGGTGTTTTACGGCGCAAGAGCCAGTTTTGGCTATACTGCGCCAAACATTCATAGGTCTGTGGTCTGGACGGGAAAAGAAGAAATTGGATGTCAAGATGGAGGGTCGAAAATAGAGAAGGATCACTGGGGTACCTCGGGATTGTGACACCCGCACCCACCTAAAGAAGGTGAGCCCCCTAAGGGGCATTTCATGCTAAAGTAAAGAATTAAAATTTATTTACAGTAGTTTAACTAATGTTCTACTCTCTTTCTATTTATTGTATTTTATGAATTTCGGAATATGATGGCATTCTTATAAATTTATTTCTTTTGTAAAAAAAAATGACATTTTTTTTTTTCAAAAATGAGTTTTAACAGTATACAATAATAACACTCGATTTCCAAGAATTCAGATATTTCACAAATGTAATATGAGAGATATTTAATATGTACTCTCTTGTTATTTCTGCCACCTTCTTACATTTTCCCCCAGTACCTTCAAAAAAGATTTTTGAATCATTAAATGCATTTTGTAATTAAGCAATTAAAAAAATACCATCGCAATTTTTGAAAGATATCTGTTTGGTTTATCTATGTTTTTAAAAGTGATTTTAAATAATCAAATTATTTCCTATCTTCTTTCCCTAAACGCTGACTTACATGTATCAAAAGAAAGTCAGCTTTTTATATTGTATTTTTGTCGTTTTTTCAATTTACGTACATTTGACTCTAGTCACAAGATAGGCTTCCCAACTAAATCACGGCTTAAAATTACATTTTTGAGGCCACTTTTAAGAATTTCATATTTGTTTACACTCCGCATTTAAGAGTACAATGTAGATTTCGACTATTTTCTTCGTGGATCGTTCACGCGCCAAATCCTTTTTCCACGTCTTAAGAGAAATCAATTGTCGTTACATCGTAAAGGAAGCAAAAAAACAGCGGAAACAACAACAATGGAGCGGAAGTCGTAAGCGGAGAGAAATTACTCATCGAGTCACAGAAATTAATTGGAAAATGGGCTCTCAAAACGCTTCACTTATTATTCCCTTTCGAAGGGTGGTGTCCGTCGAAATCGATCGATTCATAACAATCCCTTCGCACTCGCGCTCGTATCATTTGACGAAATTAAATTACCCTCGTCTTCTCTCGGAACGTTTTTTCCTCTCCCCCCCTCCCTCCTTTTCGTCAAGTGGGCAGGGGAAAAAAAAAGGAAATGAAAAAAAATTCTTTTAAGAATGTTGGGACGGGAGACGCCATTCTTGATAGAGTTATACCGTTTTGTCGAGTCATTTCCATTTTCAGCAATTAGTAATTTTCTCTTTTCGGGAGAAACTCCCTTTTTTTAAGTAGTCCACGCGGAAGCAGTGTTGTCTTGACGAAAGAAATCTCATTACTGTTCGGGTGAGGGGTGGGAAATAATCGAGTATAGGACAGTTAAAAGTAAGGGTTTAAGAAAAAAAAATTAAGGTCTCTTTCTCTTTTTACTCTGTTCCGGTGGTGAGAACTGATTGGCGCCTTCGAAAATCTCTCCATTATTAATTGGATGCCATTTTTTTCTCTTTTCTTCTCTCTCTAAAGTGCATTTCGTACTGTAGTGGTTCCGTAGTGGGAATCGGAAACTAAATAAATACACTGTAAAAAAAAGTTACATAGTAATAATGAACTACATTTTTTTGTGCCACCGTAGCCTTATTAAAAGCATTCGCGCGACTTATTTCTTAAATTACACCGATAATTAGGAGACCGTGATAGCAAAAAATTCCAATCACTTTTCTTTAACTTAGAATTATTTTCATTATAATTTTTCGTAACTAATGATTTAATTTCTAAATAATGATTTAATCATCGTTAATGCTGAAGTTGACTATTAATAGGAAGAGATTATGGTAAATTTTTACATAAGGAACGAAAAAAAAAAAGACTTCTTCATTCTAAAAAAATAAAATAATGAATGATTTTGATTCATGAGAAAGATATTAAAAAAATAACATTTTTCTTATAAAATTTCTTTTTGAATTATTATTGGGATTTAGAAGTGCAAAAGAATTTTGTTTTTAATCAATTTATTTATTATTACATTTAATAAATGTCGTATCGGTAGTTTAGATGTAGAGTGACCATCGCGTAAGCCTAAGGTTGCGGGTTGAATCCCGGATGAAATCGATAGATTTTCTGTAACAAGTAAAAGATCAAGTAAAAGAACAAGTAAAAGATCCCTTGAATATCAATTTGGCTCTGGCACTCTCGGCATAACTAAATCACGGCGATATTTAGCATCCGACGCGAGCTTGAATTAAATAAATTCAAGCGTTAAAAATTTAGTAGCAAGAACCGCGAGTAGATGGTGCCACCACTGAAACGGCTTTAACACTTGGAGAACTTGATGGGTCTGAAAAGGCTTGTGTGCCAATATGCAGCCCATTTGAGGAAAAAAAACATTTTATAAAAAGGGGCTCTATATAAAATAATTCAATTTTAAAAGGTTTTTTTGGAGGAATATTTTTTTTGTTAGAAATATCTTTGTCCAACTCTTTTCAGCAATCCAATATACAATTATACATATGTTGAATCTAATGACTTGTAACATGATTTTTTTTAAACTAAAAATAATTACAGGATTTCATCAATGCAGGCACCAAAGTTTTTTTTAAAAATTTTTAAATATTATTATAAAAGAAATACTGCCTGCATCTTAAAAATGAAAATAGCATGCATCTATTACATCAGCAGTGCTTTAGCACAGTTATGCATTTGGTATTTGTATTCAGTTCGAAGAAAATTTGCCAACATATTAAAACTAATTTTTTTTAACAGAACAAATTTCATTCGTTGAAAACGACTCAGGGATGATACATGCGAAATTCAATACAGTCTTTTCCCATTTATGAAATATGTATTCATTATAAGAAACATAGTAATTCTTCTCCTGCATCTTTAAACAATTTTTTCCTTTACACAAAAGTACGGGGAAAACTTACTAAAATTGAATAGACTGAAAACTTTTACCCCGAAGTAATCATTTTTGAGTGTCTCCCCTCTTTTGTGTGTGATTCAAAGAAAAAGCAATCACGTACAGGGGGGAGATATTCAATTTCGTAGTACCTTTCATAAGATGTTTGTTCTATCAGTGAGGTTTGAAAATTACCCCAACCAGTTCAAAAATACAGGGAAATTTAGGGAGGAAATTTCATTTTCATCATAGGCCGTGTTATTTGCTTTCAATCTGGAGTCTGTCCTTTTCTTTTTTCGTGTGTAAACAGCCCATTTCGTAATTTGGTGTTTCTGTCCACGAATTTTAAAATCAATAGTGAAATCGAGAATATCGCAGATTAAGTTCGCTTTCGGTGAAAATCCGAGAAAAAATATGTACAGTTAATTTAAGAGATGAAAAACTTAATATACAGATACTAAATATGAAACTTTCTATCCAACAGACTCAATTCATGACGGTCACATGATAAACACAAACACGTGTTCTCCATTTAACTCAAAACAGGCATCAAACTAATGGTAACTTGTAATTCTTTTTGTAAAACTTGGGTAAAATTTCAAACTTTACAATTGGGTAAAAATGTTCAAATGTTATAAAAAAATAATTTTCTTCAAAAGAATTTAAAATTAAAAAAAAAAAATCTTATTTTTGGCTGTATTTTAAATAAAATGCATTTTGTCTACATATGTGCATTCTTGTTGTTGACAACTTCGTATTTTTTTAGAGAAAGTTTCTGAAAAGATCAAAAGTTGTTAACAATGAAGTGCATGAACTGATTAACTGGAAACACATGATTGGTTTTATCGCGTGACTATGACATCACATGAGTTTTTGAACTGATTGGCTAAAAACTCGTGCTTATCATGTGACTATGACGTCACATGAATTGAGCCCATTCACTAGCATGACTTACAAAAGTGTATATGATTTCACCAATAATTATTCTCAATTGTATTGATGTTATTTAAAGAACTGTACAGTTGTAACTAATGACAAATACTTAAACAATGCCTTGGCATAGACTGATCACGTAAGAAAAGTTTTGCCCTCATCCATGTCACGGGATAATATAACGGCTTAGCGAGATGCTATCCCGAAGCGTTAAAACCCCAGACCCCCTCTCCTGTTGCTCCGTTTCACCCTGTAACAAAAATAATTCGTTTATTTACGAAGCGGGAGATGACTTTTCTTGTCCTCTCCGATTAATATTACGCCAAACGAACAAGATGTTCCAACATCCACACTGAACCAACCGTGTGGAAGAAATTGATACGTACGTATTATATCATCGACCAATTTCTTCAAAACAAAAAACGTCGCCAAATGCCTCGATATGCAGACAATATTAAAAGCTATTTCTGCGCATTTTCAAACACAATAATAATAATAATGGCACTTTGCGACACTTTTTGTATTTGATACATTTTGATTTTAAAAAATTAGTCGACGGTATAATACGTAAATACCCAGACATTCAATTAGATAAAACACGAAAAATAAAATTTAATTTTATGAAATAGAAAAACAATTACTGTAGACTTTACAAACACTTCATATCTCGATAACTATTTTTGAAACATATATTTTTAACGATCTTAATAGTAAAAGTTTATTTTGGTACTAGTTACATTGTATTACCACGATTTCGTTATGTTTCTGAAATTTCAATTTAGGAATATTAGTAATAAATAGAAGCATGAAATTATCCATGTATCTCAACAATAGAACATGTACCTAAACACACAGCAAAGCAATAACTCTAATTCCATTTCGTTTTTACATCATTTTTTTTTTTGTCCTATCACTTTTTGTTTGTTGTTCGAAAAGAACAATTATTTCCTCTGAGGAAAGGCCCAAACCATCGATTGGGACAACCCCCCTCCCCTCTAACGACTCCGTACCAGGGGAAGAGGGCAGGCGAATGATGGAGAACGTGCCGTCTCTAGCCAATCAGATTGATGGAAACGTGTCGTGCGGTGACGTACAGCACGCCAACCCTGGCCGGATTTCCTTTTGTTCGAGGAAAAGGGAGGATTTTTTTTCTTTTTTATCTCCCTTCTCAACCTACCGTCTTCTTCTTAGGTCTTCCTCCCTTGATTTGATTTTGAGTGGTTTACTTTTAAGATTTCTGGCGACGGCTAATTGATTTTTCCGGAAGATGAAAGGATGGGAAGAGGGGTGTTGAGTCATCAGAATTATTGATTCTGGAGTGTAAGGTAACATTCCGATTAATTGTCCGGAGACACGCGGTCCCAGCGATCATCCATCTTAATCGAAAAAGAGATCACCTCCATTTAAAAATCCGTCCGCCTTCGATTCTTTTTGGATTTCGAAGGAACGTCTTTTCTCTCCGTCCCACAGAGGATTACTTTCTTAATTAATATAAATGCGCCACTCCCTGGCGAATTTGTTAAGAGTAGGTTTTTAAATAATAAGTACTTAATGAAATGAAATGGCCCCATTAAGAAATAAATGCCCGATGAATTAAAATGTGTTAAAATAGTATTAGTTCGGCATTGTTTTCAGTTGAAAAATATGTGTGGCAGTAAAATAGTAACTGAGTATGGTTGGATACCAATGATAAGTTTTATTATATGCAAAAGTTTTGAAATTATAAACATTTTCAAATTTAGGGAAGGATAAGTGAATTTAAAATATGGCTTGACCATTAAAATAACATAACAAAAAAAAAAAGAATTTGTTTTTCTATCCAAAGCCTTTTTTTGTTGTTGTTTTGTTTCTAATGAAACTTTCAGAAAAAAAATCAAACAGCTATGTTAAATTTTATTTAACCTTTTTTGATTAACCTGTTAACCAGGGAATAAACTTTTATTCAACACATATCACAATGGGGACTTTTTTCTTCAAAAAGTTATAAGTAATATCTTATGGTTGAAAGTAATTATTATAGTGAGTATTTCGTCATGCCCATTGCAGTAGCAGTTCGTGTATGACGAAATATTTGCCATATCCAGTTAACAAATTAAGTTATCATAAAAGTATATGCATCATTTATATATATATATATATATATATATATATATATATAAACGCAACACTTCTAAAAGGAAATACGGTACTAGAGTAAATATCGAAAGATATCGTGTGTGTAATATAACCTCTTTAGTAAACATTTAAAGTACATTAAGATTGATAAGTTAAACGAAAAAGCAATATTACAACACTATTATCAACTTCTCGCTCAGAGGACGCTATTTTCAGAATCGGGTTGATTGTTTCTCCTCACATTCAGTATCCGTGTAAGAAAACAGAATTTACAGATTACTTTCTAAAGATCCGTGTATTTGTGCCATGGAAAAAACATAACGAGAGAGAGACTGAAATAATGAAATATATAAATATAAGGTGTCCAAAACCTCTATGGTTACACTTTCAAAAGTAAATGAAAAATAAACAAAGATTTTCGCTTACATTTCTTATGTTTAATAAATATAAGATTTAAGTTTCTGTTTAATGAAATGCAAACTAGATGGTGCAACGTCCACGTTTTGCAACATTCTCGTTTAAAAAGGACTTCACTCCACAAAAACAAGCGCAAATTGTAGCATAGTTTATCGAATTTAAATCAGCAAAACATGTACAGTGTAAATGAGCCTATGAACGAAGTCCACCTTCAAGATCCACAGTTGATAAGTGTCACGAAAGAATTATTACAAAAAGTAGAGTATTGTCAAAAAAAATATCTAACACCTATAATAAAAGCTGGATGACGTTACTTATATAGATTCGATGAGTTGCGAGTGACTAATGGTATGCACATTGAAATCGCGCAATAAAACATTGTAAAAAAAACTTTATGTTCTTTATAGAACTTAAAAAACCGAAAGTGAGTACATTTGTTGATTGTTTTGAATTAAAATTTGAAACTGTAGTCCGACTTTTCGGACATTTGGTACATCATGCTGAAAAAAGTAGACATTTTTTTAAAAATTGTGAAGTATAATTTGTTATCGGTCCGTACCGATAGCATAGGGTATTCTATAACGTATTGTCAGTAATTTAAATATTTAAATAAAAATGTAAGGGATATAATAAGATGAAACGTATCGCGAAAAATGTCTTCTCAATGCGGAGGAAACTATGTAAAAAAAATTTAACAGCAAGTTCAAAGTTAACGAATATGTATAACAAAATCTAACACCAACAAAATCATTTATGAAATTTTTGTATACCTAAAAACACTCTTGTTAGTTGCATTTTGATGTTATTTAAAAATCGACTTTATTTAGGTAATTATGTAGTTGATTTCTGGATCATTAAAATTATTAAATTTGGACGATCGGTAAATACTGAATGATCCATCTTATACAAAAAGAGACTAGTAAATTAACCCACTTCGGTGAACGGAACCTCCAGAATAAAAGGGAAGTTTCGGTAATCGAATTTAGCGGATTCCCAGCAAAATATATTTGCAACACTGTTAATTAGCGAGTCGCTGCGAGAAAATCCGTAAGGTCCGGTCTCTGTCCTGGACAAATCCTCGTCACGGGAACACTAATCCCGTGCATAATTATATCCGGTGCTGGGAGGATCCTCAAAACAAACACTGAGGTCGGCCGGAATTAATTCTGCATTGAATACACCTCGCGTCCACTAATCCTGCTGAGCAAAATGCAGCTGAAACACTTTGGCTGATAAGATGCATGAGTTGAGTTTGAAAGAAATACAAACTAGTACGAAACAAGGAAGGGTCGGCCGCTTAGAATGAAAAGTTGTAATGGATTTTCATATAAAATATTAGATTTTGTTTTGTCATAACTAATAAAAATAATTTCATCATTCATCTTAAAATTTATTTCAAATTTTAGCACACGGATAGCCTTTTTAAATTATAATGTCATAGAATATTGTTGCAGTTTTGATCACAACAATAGTTAGATAGATAACTTGTAAACACAGTTTCTTTATCAATATTATGCTACAATGATATATTTCAAGAAAACATTTTGATGAAAATTAGTTTATCAAAATAAAATCGCTTCAAAATGGTAATTTTTTCGAAGCATGTAATATTTTCTGATTAAATACAAAAGATAAAGCTATAAAAACACACTTTTCGACACTTAGATTTCACATCACTCCACATGAATAATTTAAGATCCAGGTCAATAGAACGTCCGAAAACCCAACTATTCTGCACGATAAGAACTAATGAAATCCTGATTCAAAGTCATTATCAGCTGATTATAAAGATCGAAATTATAAATCAGTTATTGAAACAAAAATTGGTGAAATGCTTTGCACTTATTAATCGGTTGAATTTAATTTGATTTTAATTTACACTTTTTGACACAAATTACGTCCCTAGCTACTTATAGGAGCGAAGTGTATAGTAATACTGAATTTTCCAAACATTTTCATCATGATAAGTAACCACTTTGAGGTCTAACAATATTTAGAATGCTCAAAATATTGTTCTACACAAAGAAAATACAAGGTCTTAAGCACAAAGCACAATAACAGTTACAGTTAAAAAAAGAAGCGAGATGATGCGAGACATATTGAGTGACTTTGAGTGGAGAATAATGAAGTGGAAGGTTTATTATGATTAGACTTTATTATAGAGCATTGTTTCATACCTTTTTAAACAATTTATTTTCATACAAGCTATCAAGTTAATATGACATTCCTAGACAGCCACCTCATTATGACTATAAAAAAAAAATAACTTGGGGTGGGGGACGGAATGATATCAGAATAAAATAATTATTTTTTATTGCAATTATTATAAACAATTTATAATCGATTAAAATATGAACTTGATTTTATATATATTTTCAAACAACATTTTACTTTGTCACAAGATGAAATTACGAGTAGTAGAGTTTTTCCTTGCATTTCTACAGTGCAATTCTGTTTTTTGCCCTAATTCATAATACTTCAATTAGCACAGCATGGAATTTCGTAGACTAACGTCAACCTTGTTTAGAAGTTACCCGTATTTAATTAAAATACATCAAATAAGTTAATGAGTGGTCTGAATAATCATCAACTGAATTTTCTTTTAGAATAAGTTTTCTTAAAAATCAGCGGCGAAAATCTATTAGGAGTATGAAGTCTTTAACAATGACTTTCCCCACAAGGTTTTAAGACCACACATAGAAAAAGATTCATTTTAATGAACATAATCACAGCGTGGAAGTCAGAAGGAAGGAAGGGGAATTCGTTCCCTTTCTTCCGAGTGCGAAAAAACAATTGGGAGAACCTCTTCTAAAAACAGGAAGACTAATATAAGTTCCGCGAGGTAATATCGGAAGGGAGGAGGAATGAATGTGGAATGGAAACGGGAGAAAGAAACACTCGCGCCACAGATGAGTCAGGCAGAGGACAATGGGATGTTCCAGTGTGACACCACGGGAGGGCGCTACTACCGCTCTTTAATGAGAGGAGGCACGTGGCGAAGGGGAAGCCTGTTTATGTATCCATTTGTTCACAGGGGAAGAAGAGGCCACGCGCTTAAAACAACTGCAATTAGGAATTCGCTTCTCTGAGTGTCAAAAAACGAAACAATGAACGAGATTATTCCAACCACAAACATGTAGGAGGAAAGAGTAGAGAATAAAAAAATAGTAATGGGATTTTTAATGGACGAAATGTGTATTCAGTTGTAACTTGATGAAGAACATGTAAAAATAAAACGCATCAAATAAAAATGAAATAATGTATTGCTTGCATCATTTTGGTTGTTTTCAGTTGAATTTATTCCAAAAAAATTGCATTTTGTCAACAAATGCTTACATTATATATTTTCTTTTAGATACAGGAATATGATTTGAGATACAGTCTTTGTGGAAATATTGAAAGTAGGTATTGACACAATAATGGAACCAAAAACGTTAAACAAGAGTTTCAGGATAACTTAAGTGTACGTTTTCCTAACGAATACTTTTATTTTAAGAAATATTTTAATACATATAAAAAAGTAAAAGACAGATCTTTAAATTGTGGTTTTTTTACAAGAATTTACTACCCAAAACTAGCTAAGAAGTTGAAATAATGTAAATTGATTGATTGAATATTAACGTCGCACTGTTCAGCTACACGAGGGCTTTTGGCGACGGACCACGTAATTTTGAACCATGGTCAAGTGACGTGGACGACACCTGAGCTAGCACACCCCTCTCCTAACTACCACACCACACCAACGGGAGGACGTTTCAGCTCTCGACAGATTTAACGTGCATCGCTGGCCTACACGGCGGGTCTTTAGTGGTACTGGACTCGAGCTCGTGACAAGGAAAGCCACGATCCGATACCTATACCACTCGGCTACCGCGACCTGAAATAATGTAAAAGTAATTCTGTGTAGAACCCTCCAATATAAACTATACAGGAAGCAAGTATCTTTCGAAATGTGGAAATGAGCAGTAACTGATACGATTTTAATATTAGCTCAATTTTCGTATTTGTTTCAAAGTTAGTAACTTTTCATTAAAAAATTTATTTCTGACAATACATTACATGGACGATTGTAAAATTAACCATGAGAGATGAATCTGAACCTTTGTGTTACAACTAAATACCTAACATATGAGAAAAAGTTCTAACCACTGAAATCGAATTGAATTCAACAAATAGTAAGAATGTTTTAATTAATCCACTATTTAACATGCAATCTTCCGATCAGTAAGCAGTGATTATATCATTAGACCACCACAATTTTTAGTTGTTGCAAAATGTATTTACAGAGTGTTCGTTTGAGTTAATGTGCTGCTCTAGAACTAAATGAGAAATATAACAATAAGGAATATAAAATAAGAATACCACTTTAGTTAAAAGCTAAACCTATCGTTTCATGCCCCGCCACATGAAATTTTGAAATATTACAGAATTTAATGAGCAATAATTCTTATTAAAAAGAAATATGGTTTATTCGGGATTCGAGCTAACGACTAAACTCGAAAGTTACCATCAGGAAACACGTGATCTTATTAACCCATTAAGTTATTGTAACACATTTTTAAAGTCTCAACATAACAAAAGGTAATGTAATCATCTCACTCACTCATCATGAGTTCTGCAGAACTTTTAGACCCCTAGACTTGAAATTTGGCTGGAAAATTCATTTTAATGAGTAGAGATCCGCTAAGTACAGGGGCTTTTAGGGTAGGGGGTGTAGATGCATTATATACAAAACAAAGTTTTCATTTTTCAACTATTAGACTTGGAATTAGTGTGTAGGCTTCTTATGATGAGTAGAGATCAGTCAAAATTGCTGTTTGAGGAAATAGACTATGGAGGGGGAGGGCTACAGGGGTGTAAACTATAAATATACTTATGTTTTAGAAATTCAAGTTCTGTCCTTTTTTAAATCAAAAGAAGAGTGCTATAAGAATATTTTTCAACACAATTAATAGGCTTAATGGTAGGAATTAGATAACAATAACAAAAAAAAAAAGAAGGTAGTTTTACAATTTCATGAAATACCCACCGAAGCGAAAATACATAAAAAGACTAGCCGTAAGCTAGTCTTTTTATGTATTTCAAAACCTGGGTTGGCCAAGATGATAAAATTCAATAATACAGAATATTGAACTAATGCAGTGCTTCTCAAACATTAAATATTTGCGACCCAATTTTCAATCTTAATTTTCATCGCGCCCCAAATCACACAATAACAATATATTGAATGTAATAATAATGCACTATGACATTGAAGCTATCATATACGATTTTAATCATAAACCGTACAAATCATCAAGATAAGTATTGAATTTTGTATATGACAAGCCTACGTGAATCACTAGTAATTATTAAACTTGTTCTTCATTTAGTATTGTGAGATTAGTTATCAAATACATTGTTCATTACTGATATATTTATAAGTATATTGTGTCACAGTGCAAATGTGTAATTTGTTTTTATTATGTCCTAATGTATATTTTGTTTTGCTACCTTTCAGCAAATTTGTAATTTTGTAAATCCTTTGTTTTCGACTTTTCGATATACTCGCGCCCCCCCCCCTTGTTGCGTTATCACGCCCCCAAGGGAGGCGCGCCCCACAGTTTGAGAAACGCTGAACTAATGTCAATAAGGTATCATTTATTTGTTTTTGAATTCAGGAATCAGTTTCTTACACAAACTTAAAATAAGCAAAAATCTGATTACGATCATCTTTTCTCAAATGCCCCCATTCAAATTCTTTTTTTATTTAAAAGCAGAAGATAAAACTAAGTATGAAAGAAAAACAAGAAAAAGGGGAAAGACTATCATGCGGGCTTATATAACTGCGAACGTTTTATCCTCTCTTTTTACTCCCGATCGCCTACGCTGGTAATCTTCTCGAAGGATGTGTACGACAGCTCAACCCTAAGCACCTGCAAAGAGATGGAGGACAAAATATCGCATAAAATCCTCCGATCCATCATGTGTCCTGGCAAAAATGTCCTCTTTCCGAGTAAAAACAAGCTCGTGGCACTGGACAGTTGAAGACTTATCTTCGAGGTGGAGTGAAACGTCGATAAATCTGCTACTAAACACACTGAAAGGGTTTTAAAGAGGGAAGGGAGAGAGAGGGGGGTGTTTTTAAAGCGCATCCCTTCTCAGTGCCCTTAAGCGATCTTGTGTTTATTTTTTCCGCTGGCCAAGGGATGAATAAAAAGACGGAAGAACGTGAATGATAGCGGATCTAAAGGATAGGCGTATATTTCTTCTTTTTTGAATTCCTTGAGCGGGTTGTTTTGGAAGGAGAAAAAATGTAATAAATGTGTGAAATATAAAGCAGAGAACATATTAGTATCCATTCAAGATCTTCGAAAAACATTTATTGTATACGTAGAGCTATATTATTCAATATATTTTTTAAAATATGATTTTTGAGCACAACTAAATAAGTATAATGAATGAGAATAACACTCAGTAATTAACACGTTAGGAAAATAATTTATTTATGTTTTTTAAAAAGTGAATTCTTAAAACCACTTAACATGTAAAAATTGATAATATAATAACACCAATATAACTTTCTAAAGCACTAACATAATGTTTTGTGAACAAGAAAGAACAACTAACTTTGAGCGAAAATTCTGATGAAATGTTTAAATAGGCTATGCCATTCCAGTTTTTATGTAAAGTACGTACATTTAAGCTCATTAAATATCTTGTATAATTTACGTAATTGTATATTTCATGCATAAATTATAATATAAAAATTTCAATCTGAGTTTAATGCTTACTTTTCACTTAATTATAGATAAAGAGAAAAATGGGATACTTTTACATTATGTTTTTATTGTATATGAGTTAAAAGGGAATAACATGTGGATACACCTTAATAAAATAATAATTTATTTACTTTATAGTTGGTAGGCGTTCATAAGAGAAGATGAATTTTATTTTTTAAGTTTTCAAAATACGTTAAGATAATCGAATATCGAAATCATCAATTACTGCTATCCATATTTTTTTCGCCTAAGTTGGACGAAACTTCAAATCAATCGCAAATTAAATAAAAAACTGTGCAGAGCAACTGTGTTGTTTGACAGATAACTTTTTCTTTCTTTAGTAAAATAATCAAAACATACTTGAGAAAAAAAATAAATTAACTGATTTTGATACAAAAGAAAAAAGCGCAAAACGAAAAATGTTTAAGAGATGTGTAAGTGAAAAAGATAAAAGTTTAAAGATGAGATTGGAAACAATTTTTAAGGCAGTGTTTGCAAGTTTTACAAACAAAAGACAAAGCAGATATAAACAACTTTTAAAAATAAAATGAAGGGGAAAAAAACTAACAAAAAATATTACGAGTCACACTTTAGTTTAAAAGGCAAGGAGAAAATGTTTTTCGAAACTTTACCAACAGCATTACTTTTGATGTTATAACCCAAAAGGGAAACAATAAATTACCGAAGGGCGAAACAAAACAGCATGTAAACAATCGACTGTTGCAGTTTACTCTTTTTTTTTGACACAATTCTACAGAAACGAAATTTAATAAATACTTAAAAAAAACCATAAAAGTTTTGTTTTATCACGTTATAAAAGACTTTACGTAGAATTTGGTACTTTCGACTACATCTATTTATTACGTGGTTTTCAGTACGATTTTTTTGTTCGTGCAAGACAGAGAGCATGCAGTGGGAACTCACCTCTGTGGTGCCTGATTCTGGCCTCACCCGGTGCCCACGGGTACCTGGGGTGGTGCCTGTACCCGGCGGCCAGCCCCGCGCAGCACCACACCAGCATGACGGCAAGCATCCCCCTTCCTTATCCGCGGAGGGAGCGGCCTCTCAGTATCTGCATCTCTCGCACACTCGACTAGCACTCTCAAAAGACTCACTAGCACCACTCCACCCCCGCCCTATATAGCACGCGCGCCCTCGAGGCGCCATCTCTCGGATGAAAAGAGAAAAGGATTTACCTTTAGTTTTGCGAACGGAGTTTCCAGAGAGGAATAAGTTTCCGTGAAAAATATTTTCATGTAGTTAAGAGTTTTGTTTTTACAATGTTGGCAAACATTTGTGGATGAAGGAAAATGTTACAATTGAATTTGTTTAAAAATTGAATATTAAAATATGTCTTTATAATTTTTTGAGAAAATGGATTTTTCCCCCTCTTTTAGAGAAAAGGTTTCGTTAAATTTTTAAATTTGCGCTTTAAATAAAATCAAAATTAAATATATAAAATTTTGTAACTGATTATAAATTCATCTTTTTTTTTTTTTTAAGAAAATTTTTCTCAACTGCAATAAGACATATATCGTGACTAAATGCTATTTATTTATATTGAAAACAAATAAAAAAAAATCATGATTTAAAAAATATCGAAAAAGCATGTATATTTCAAAATGGATCGTATTAACATGATGTTATGCAAGTCACAAAAAGTTAATTTTTTTAGAAAATACTCAGCGATTTCATTTCATACAGAGAAGTACTAAAAAAAAATCTAGGAAAGAATATGCCCTTTTCCCCCAACATACTTCGAAGGTCCTAGTTAAAAGGATCAGTTAGATGCCTGATTATCTATAAGCACCAGGATAGCTTTTAGATAATGATAAAGTAAATGAAATTGCGTCACAAAGTGGTCATGCGGCATGGTGGAAAATGGGCTCAATTGACTAAATTCATGCGACGTTATAGTCCCATGATAACTCAGTCACATGTTGTCAGCCAATTGTTTCATAAATTAATACGACGTCATAATTATATCATAAATATAATCATGCATTTCCAGCCAATTAGTTCATGTGCTTCACTGTTGCCAACTTTTGCTTTTTGCAGAAACTTTCTTTTAGAAAGTCATATTTGTGAACGATATAATAATGCACAAAGTTAAACAAGTGCACTTAATTTAAAAGTATTTGTGTAATGTATTTTTTTTTTTTTTAATTTTGAAAACTGTTTGAAGAATTTTAACACGTGAACTCTTTAAAGCAATCACATCAAATTTTAAATGTTATCTAAAATTTACAAGTTGAACAACTAGTATGTCAATCTTTAATCAATGGGAAACACGTGATTGCCGTTATCATGTGACTATCATGAATTTAGTCCATTCATAAAGTCACATGATAAAAACAAACATGTGTTTTCCATTGAATTCAAAACAAACATTTAACTAATTATACTTTTTGTTCGGTTTGTAAAATTCAGGTAAAATTCAAATTTCATATTTGGGTAAAGATGGTTAAATGTTAAGAAAAAAAGTTTCTTCATAAAGATTTTTTTAAATTAAAAAAAAATTATATTTTATGTTTATACTTTTAAATAAAATGCATTTTGTATACATGTGTACTTTTTAAGAGAAAGTTTCTGCAAAGAGCAAAACTTGGTAATACCGGAGCGCGTGAACTGATCAGCTAGAAATACTAGATAGTTATTATCATGTGACTATGACGTCGCATGAGTTTTTGAATTGATTGGCTAGAATCACGTGGCTTTCACTATCATGTGACTATGACGTCACATGAATTGAGCCCATTAGAGAAAACGTGAATTATTTTAAATTATGTGCCAACATTATTCATTAATAAAGGTTAAAAGGGTGAATGGATTCTGATTTAGTACTTTATTGAGTACCTATGGATCAGGGTTTCATAACCGATGTCGATTAGCTTCTTGAGGGTCATTCAAAAGATTTTCATTGGTCGAAACATCAACATATTATTTCTACCTGTAATCCTATCTTTTTTCGCTGATATAAGCGTTTGAAATAAATTCCCATCACGTTTACAGTATTTGACATCAAAGATGCTATAAAAAATTAAATTAATTAAAAAAATTAGTTAATTAGTTAAATTTTCGCATTTAAGACCAATTACCTTATTTTCGGTGAAAAACTTTAAGAGAATTTTTGGAGAAATATTCTACATAATAATAATAATAATAATATATATATACCAATGCATTACTGACATATAATATTTTTGAAATATTATTTGATTATTAAATTCTTTATGTTAATACGCTCATTAAAACTAATTGGTTTCAAATGTATTCTTCATGAATGCTCGCATGCATAATATATGGTTCAAAAAAGAGGTATTTAAGGCTGTCTTCGGTAAAAGTACGAGAGCTTGAATTAAACACGAAGCACATTTTCAGACAGAAAAGCGCCTCAATTTCCATGGAAATATGCAATATTATAACTCATACCTCTGTTAACAATATAGTGTTTTTAAAATTTTAAAAATATTCCATGAATACTTTCTTTTTCGTTTTAATGCGTGAAGGCATAGCCCATTTAACATTATGATATAGGAAAAAAAACGCGAAACACATTTTATACCAGAAAAAAGGAATCGACTCCGTTAAAAATGGGATGTATCATAAAAAAAAAAAAATGCTGCTCTCAGAAGGATAGTGAAGCTAGAAAATAATATTAATTTTTCCTTTCTTTTATATTTGAGAAAATGTTCCAAATTCGGGTCCTATTCTTTAACATTAACCGAAGACAGCCTTAAGAAAATACTAAGAGGAGTACTTTTCCAATTTCCAATATATTTTAGCAAATGAATTTCCCTCTCTTGTATATATTCTCTAGATCAACCTTAATTTAAATTAAATTTTTAAAAAAACTGAAATTGAAATATGTCTCAACAAGGTTTTCTACAGTCAATCGAAGAAAACCCAGAAGTGTCACGAAGGAAAAACAACTAACGAAATAACTTGACCAGTAGCTAATGAAGGTATGATTATTCTTTTATCACATTTTACATAAACAGCATTTTATTTAATTATTTTGCCATGACTATTCCTAGAATTCTAACTTGAACTCCTACCATAAAATCTAATAAACGTGAAACGCAATATTCGAGGTGCTGCTAAATCATTGATTTTTATTTAACTTTACTAAAGTTACATTTCGATTCAAGCTAAAGCAATTTTCTAATAACATCTTTCACTAAAACGTCAAGTCTGAAAAGTGGAACACAAATTTAATAAAGACTTTGAAAACTTAGACTTTAGGAAAAGAATACAACATTTGCTCCTGTTTTTGCTGCTTTTCTTAACTTCAGGTGAGTTATTCCATGCGAAGTAATAGGAAAAATGTTTTTAGGTCTTGCCTTATTTTTTTGTTTTATTAGTAGAATGGAAATTTATAAATCATGAAACACTTTTAAATACTTAAAATGCAAGTCAGGTAAAAACAAAAGTATATAGCAATCCGAAAAGTTAAAACTATTTATATATTTTATCTTCTAATACATGGGTAGTTTTTATTCTACTTTAAGCAGTCGTATTAAGAAACATTTTTACACACGTACTTGTTTTCCAATCAAGAGTATTAGCATTTATATAACTCATTTTAAATCCCAATTTCTTCTTGTGAAAATATTCTAAAATTTAAAAATTTGTCTTTATTAATTTCGAAGTCTTTTTCAAAAAAATTCCAAAATATCTTGTTCATTCTTTATTTTTTTTTATTTGTTAATAAAAGTTTTATCATTCTCAGTTAATTTCCCTGTAAAATAAATTGATTTTTTCCCTAAAAGCAAGTAATTGCGTGTGTAACTAATAATTTTTTTAACAAATTTAACATTTCCTGTTCGTGCATATTATTCGTAATTGTATTTTCAGAGAGTGACAGAATGTTTATATTGATATTTGTTGTAATTTTGAACCTTCATCAGGTGGCGCGGACAACATCTGAACTGACACCCGAATCTCCAAACCTCCACACAACTCCAAAGCGAGAATTTTCAAATGTCGATAGATTTAACGTGTATCTTCAGAGCCCCAGAATTCAAACTTATAACTTGACAGAAATATTACTGATCACATATTCGCACAACCCTCACCATTCGGCTTCCATGATTATTTGTATTTTTGAATGATTGATAAAAGTATCCCAAAATTTTAACAAAGTATCAGTCTTAAAAGAGAAGAATTTTAATTAACAATAAAAAATGCCCTCAGTAATTTTAATATCTAATTTCATCTTAACCTCTACGTTATTTTAAATCATGGCCTACTTAAAATTATCATTCAATTACATATTCGAACATATTTATATAAAACTCAATTTATATTCTGCAATTCATCTAAGTTTCTCGAGTGCAGACAGTATTTCACATTGATCATTTCTACCACAGACGGTAGAAACAGGAACATTCGAAAGTAAAAATAAATATCATAAATATATCAGCAAACGATAAAATTACTCGTTAATAAGTACATCAGACATCCTCTCAACTCGCTTCGAAGTTTAATAATTTCAGACATGTTTGATTGTTGACATCGCTTTCCGTGCATTTCCGCCGTTTCATTATTCACTATGAATTCCAATCGTAAGTGGGAAATTTCGACTAATAAATCAGAATATTACAACTTCAATGACAGTCCATTTTATTTAATGGGAGAGATAATTTAACGACCGGAAAATATTCTGATACTACTCGAGAAATGCATCCTATATTGGTGAATGAGATAGTATTCTAACAAGTGGGAAGCCCTATTATAGGAAGGAGTGACTGTAACTAACACGTAGGAGTCTTTAACAAGGGGGCATTGGAGAACGTCAGCATATTCCAAGTCGTATAAAGTTCCAATTATATTTCCTAATCACCTGATGTAAATAGTATCTCAGAATTATTTCCTAAATATTTATTTCCATATTATATACCGTAAAATCCGGCGCATAACGCGCACCTATACTTTCAAGCTATTTTTTTTTTTAATTTTTAGGTATATTCGCCGTATATACACGCACCCCCTTTTTAACGAAGAAATCTGAAATATTAATATACATTTTTTTTTTTATGTTTTGAAGTCATTTATTCGAGGTATTATCCCAGAGTTTTAAAAAAATAGCATACTTCTAGAACTACAACTGTTCTTGTTCATAAGGCAAGTCGTTTTTTTTAAATAAATAGTGTTTTGATACATCTAGAAGTAAATTTTTTTTATGCCCCTGTTTTTTATTATATTAAAAGCTATCGTTTTTATACCCGGCGTATAACTCGCACCCTTAATTTTCGATCGTATTTTTTGTGTTCGAAGTGCGCATTATACGCCGGATTTTACGGTATAGAGGTCGAATTACTTATGTACGTTTTTAGTTAGATCTTTAAAAACCTAAAACTTTAAAAGAATTGATGTAAGATTTGTAGTAGATAGTTTTCCTTT
>BMAV01018268.1:208284-235306 GCA_019973955.1 Trichonephila inaurata madagascariensis | reverse complement strand
AACCAAATTGATATTCAATGGATCTTGTCCATGACACATGACGTATGACATGCGTGTCCACGATTTTCACATCCAGAAAATCTATCAACTCAAGCCGGGATCGAACTCGAAACCTTAAGCTTACGAGGTGGACATGCTATCCCTAAGCCATTGATTACACTAAATGGAAGGTAAGAAAGTAAAAAAATAATGCATGAAAATCATTCGATTGATTGTTGAAATTGAATTTAAACATCAAGAAATTCTCTCAATTTTTATAATCATTGCAGCTAGATTATCAATGTAAAAAAAGGAAACCTTGAAAGAGAAGAAATTTTAATTAATCAGTCCTTCATTTTTAAAAAAGGATTTACAAATAATTGTCAAAAAAACATATCAAAATATTTTGAAAAATTGCAGAATTTATTTTGCGATCTCAGAATCTAACCTTAAGCTAACTTTATTTTTAAATTAAATTCTGCATACATTTTTCATAATTTATTGCGTAAAACAGAAGTCATTAAAATTAAATTGAATAATATGCCCCGAATATCAACGAAGTTACAAAATTGTATCATTAAAGTATATGTTCTTTTGATACTCTCTTAAATGAAGAGTTACTTCTGTAAAAGTCGTTTTGCTACTGTAACACAACTAACGCAGAGAAAAATACAGACAGGCGAAACCCGCGCTTTCAGTGAGCCCCAACTGCGCAATTACATACAAACGAGGCTTGGAAAAAGTACCCAAGAGGGCACGGCTGTCTCGAAAAGAAATTCCCCCCTAATGAAATTTGGCACATTCTTGGCTTTTAATTTAATCATAAGACAGAAAATGAGGCGGGATATGGGCGGACTATCAAAACAAATGGGGCATCCAAAAAACAACCGTTTTGAATGGGAGTCGCGAAAGGTATTTTTGCTGGGTTATGAGTCGGAAAAATGAAGATATTTTCCCGCACAGCGATATTTTCTGAAAAATTAATTTCAAACCTGTTAGAAGAAAACTGTTAGAAAGGCCCTGTCTTAAATATGAGTAATCCACCGTCACACGCTCCATTACAGAGAGACGTTATTAGATTATTTTTCCATCATTATACGCAATATTTCTCGAGAAAATATCGCGTTGTTAATGGAATATATAGCATACTCCTCGTTTATAGGAAAATGCTGCGCATTCAATTTACCTGACCAGGTGTTAAGCAAGCATTATCGATGTGAAAACAAATTTATTTTTGAGTTTTAAAAGTAGCATATTTATCGTAAACTTTGTTTTTAATACATTGAAAATGCATGGTTATAATATCGCTGACGCAAGTTAATAAAAAAAAGTACTTACACGTAAGTTATTACACGGATTAACAGTAGTTACTCCATGATATATATTTTATTGCTTTTTTTAACAATATGGGGGCAAAATGATATGTACTACGTGTAATAAAAGCGCACAACATCGAATAAAGCTTAGCTAAGAAAATAATAAAGTAATATTTGAAAATTCCTTATAGTTTTCCTATTATTTCCAAAGAAATTTCTTACCTTATACACCAAATAAATTATTTGAATGGAAAATGAGCCACGATCATCATGCTTACCTGGAAAAAAGAAGAATGAATAGATAAATAAATAAAACTCTGATATTCACATTAAATATAAATGGTATAAATAAGAAATGCAAACTCTAAACGTTCGAATAGCGAAATTACATCGTATGAAAGGTAAGAATAATAACATAATATATTCATGGCACTCCGTGTCTAGACAGTATAAATCAATAAGAATATGAACACTTTAATTTTGAATGAATAAGATTATAAAAACTTATTCAAGTATTAAAATTATGTACATTTATTTTTAGTGAAGCCGAAGATAATTCTATCTGTTGCACTTAGATAACAAAAAAGGTATTCAACAATGGAATATCATGAATTTTTCACATTTTGTACTCAATAATCATGAAGTGAATGGGTAATAAAAGATAAGATAAAAAAAAAACGAAATTTTTTTCAGCTAAGAGTATAAAATCATTGATGTTTGCACATAATAAAACCCAGAATCTTAGCAACATGCAATTTTATACACAATATAAATAGCACACAAATATAATACTATCTCTCTCTCTCTCTCTTTATACTTAAATTAGACTGTTGAATATTAAAATAGAAATATATATCGTGTTCAATGTTTTCATTTGCATATAATGCATTTGTAATCCGTCCAATATCATATTTTTTTCCGAAAGAAAATGTTCGAAAATTCCATTTTTTCGTTGCACGAAAGTCAATTGGTGGAATGTACGGTTAAGAAGATATCGTTAAAATTCGCTGTTTTTGAGGCAGAATAACAAATCATATGTCTAGGTGAAGCTCAATCACAGCTTCACACAGAATGAGAAATGAACCCACCACAACTGTTATCAGAGAAAGAAAGAGGAGGAGGGGGGAGACAGCCGTATCATTAAGCCTCATTTTGAAAATGAAATGTTTCAAAACATAAGAAATATATATTTGTGGAGGGAAAAGTAGTAGGAATGCCGAAAGTCGTCGATTTAATAGCAACTAAACACGCAACCGAAAAACACGCACATACAGAAAGAAAGAACAAAAGAGAAAGAAAGAACGAGAGGAAAAAAAGTTTCTGTTTCGGAAATGATTTCGGTTTGGGCCATCGGCACCCAATATGGTGTGCCCCAAATACTTTATGGGGAGGTAATCGAGGTCGTTTGGCGCAAAACAAAAGAGGCCCTACCCCTATTCTACGGGAAGAAAGGGCCACTTGGCGACATAATGGTGATTAAATTGTTGGTAGGAATGGGTCACTTCGAGCCCTGCGCAACGATCACCCGGGACCTTTCCATTCTCCCAGAATGAGCTCTTAACACCTGACGTAGATCCATCCCAACAATTCTTCCACGAGGACAAAGTCGAAATTTTCACTCGATATTGTCCTCTACGAAGAATATAAAAATGTCCAGCTCAGAAAAATGGTTCAAAATATATTGTCTGAAAGTTATTTTACGCATTTATATAACTTGCTTTTAAACAAAAACAAAGAAGACTTAAGCTATAATAAAAAATAAAGTAAAACGCATTTATTTTCAATGCAGTTAGATTTTAAATATAATAATTTCTCCTTTTCCACTGAATTTTCTGGAAGAGTGGCGAAGAATAAAGGAAAAGTTCTATTTATCTTTACATTGTTAAAGTTCTAAAATCAATAGAGAAAAGAATATTTGCTTTGACGTTTTTGAAAATGAAAATACCGAAAAGTGAATTTCCCAAGATACATTGTTATTCCATGCGCTCTCTAAAGCGCATCTTTATAACATTTACTATAACAATAGTATTACATCCATACAATAAAAACTCCTTTGTGAATATTTGTTAAAGCTAGCACGGTTGCTAAAAAATATAAAAAATTTTTATATGATTTGTAAAAAAGAAATAATTGGATTTTAATCTTTATATTTTTATTGGATAAAATAACTACATTTCCTCATGCTCAGTCTGTATTAATATTTATTTCTGTTAGAGAACATGAAATATTTACTTTAAAAATTATCTTATATTTTGGATTGTAATATTTATTCGTTATGAAGTAAAAGTGCTTATTAAACCCACACAACGTTTGGAAAATCTTTTAATTTTTTTCGATAATGTCGACATAAACAGATTTTACATTATACAGATTAAGAATAAGACACGTTAAACATTTTACATTTAAGACAACCTGAAATAAATTCAATTTAAATATATATAGTTTAATATGATTATGTTAACCAATGGGAACTGCGCAAATTGTAATAGATTTTTAAACGACTACACTCTTCTGGAGAAACAGAATATATATATATTTAAATTGGTTTACACAGAAAATAGTTGAGAAAAAATTCTTTCAATTACGGAAATCAACATAACTTTCGCAAAGACTAGATTTTCGATATTCGGATGGAGTTGTTCGGTCCTATATTAATTCCCGACTAACATCCTTTTCTCTTGAGTGAATAAGAGTTATATTAATGAAGCACTATAAAGCAACATGAGGCATATTAACGAAGACGTCACTAGAGCATCACCCCTCTCCTAACAACTACACCGCTATGGTGAACCTCGACAGATTTAACGTGCATCAGCCCCCCTCTAAAAGACGGGTCTTCAGTAGCACCAGGGCTCGAACCCACGACATGACGGGTGAGTGAGTGAATATCAACGTCACACTATTCAGCTGCTCGGGGGCTTTTGGCGACCTCGTAGTTTTGAACCATAGTCAAGTGATGTGGACGACACTAGAGCTGGCATCATTTCTCTCCTAACTTCCACACTAAACCAACGGGTGAGCAAATATTAATGCCACACTGTTAAGCTAGACGAGAGCTTTTGGCGACGCTCCTCGTAATTTTGAACCATGGTCAAATAACGAGGACGACACCTGATCTGGCATTAGCCTCTCCTAACTACCACACCACAGCAACGGTAGGACGTTTGAGCTCTCGACAAATTAAACGTGCATCGATCCCTTACATGGCGAGTCCTCAGTGGTACTACACTCGAGCTCATGACCAGCCGGCCACGAGTCCATTATCTTGACCACTAGGCAACTAAACCAACGGGAGGACGCTTGAGCTTCAACATATTTAAGGACGGACGATTATATTCCATGATATTTTTATCTTAATCCAGTAATTAGTCCATTCTTTTAGTATTTTGCTTTATTGGACGACACACATAGAAGATATTTACACAGCAAAGAACATTACATTACTCTGACTCTACAAGCCAAGCAAAGTATATATATTCTTAGCTGACTTGCAGCGCCATCTATATTTAACATTTAATTTACAACACAAAGGCTGCCGCAGCCCCACGACCATAACGCAAGGCTACCACCCCCTTCTCTTGAAAGCAAATACTACTGAAACAAAATCAAAAGTTCTTAAACAAATATCTGATATAAAATTTTGGGGGAAAAAAAAAACTTCAAACATATGTAATTCAATGTTTCACACTCGAAAAAAAAAGAAGTTTTAGTTCCAATAGCGTGACAATGATCCTTTAATCATGAAAACCCATTACGCTTCCAAATAAAACTATAACATTTCTTGTTAAACAATTAAATACCAATTCCTGTAACAATTCACGTTTAATGTGTAGCACGATAAAAAAAAATCCCCCTAAATGGCTTGATTTAATTAGCATCACTATCAAATATTTCGAGGGTTAATAAACAATAAAGCAGTGCTGCAAAATGCACTATGGACTCTCACAAAAACGAGAAAACAAGACAGCTCCCCATAGAGAAGGGAGGAGGTATCACAAGTCTCACGTAGAGATGGCGTGATGGTGGCCATTTGGACTCATGCGAGAAGTATCGGATTATCCGTTTCGCAAAGACTCGATTTTCGATATTCCTGGACGGAAGTTTCCGGCCCGATATTACTTTTTACCCACTTACTCGAGAAGCCTTAAATTATTTGCGGTTGCCACAACTGCCTTTTTAAAAAAGTAAATAAATCACTCGTTTATTATTATTTTATTTTTGAATAAAGTGTTAAGAGTGGATAAACTCTAAACAAAAGCAAACAGCATTGTCCTTTTTGCATGTACTTGTGGATGTTATGCCGTTCATGAAGTCTTAGTTTAAAAGTTAGGTAATCAATCATAAGAACTATTGAAAAATTAATATTATAACTAAAAAAATTAAGTACCTTAGCGAAAAGATATAAAAACAAAATGTAGTTAAATATCTGGGCAAAAATACATGATATCAATTAAAAAAATAAGTGAAGATAAGCTGATATTTTTAAATATTTTCGAGCTATTGAATATTTTAATGTATTTATAATATTTTATACTACACAAATAATTTTAAAAAATTGCTGAGAAAATTTATTTTATTTTAAGATATAAAACCAATGACTAAAACTATAGTACTAACTGAAATGACTAAGATATATATGAGCAAAATTAGAATGTTTTCAAAAATAAAAAGATTTTGCAATTTTTTTTTAACTGAGGGTTTAAAAAAAATGAGTAACTTCATTTTTTCCGATACATTTAAGTTTCATGCAACAAAACCTTATAGTAATTACTATAGTTCGAAATGCTAATACTTAATCATTCATATAATGCGAATACCTCTAATTTATGAATAAAAAAACTAGAGGAAAACACATTTTTTTTTAATAAATTTTATTAACTGTTTGAAAATGAATTACAGAAGTGTTTTAGATAGAATAAATATTCTTTGCAACTCACAATTTAGAAATTAATACTTAAAATTTACTAAAAACTTTTCTGGCCTTTTTAATTGACATGACAGATAATGCAAGCAAAAAAGTAGTTCGAGCAATTTTATCATGTTAAAAAATTTTTTAAATAATTCTGTTAAAGGAATTAAAGCATGAACAAGCTGCTGAATTTAACTTATATGGAAAAGTAATTTAAAAATTTTTTTGTAATTTATTAAATCACAAGTGCTACACAAACTAGCAGAAGTTATTTAAACTCTTTCACCATTACTAAAAATATTGCATAAAATTATCTTCAGTACTTAAGGACGCATAATAGTTACCTACAATAGTAATAGGAGAAAACTACGGATTATACGGACTACTTGTGTACTACTACTGGCTTTCCTTAGATTTTAAAATAATATTATAAATTTTTAAAATCCATTACTTAATAAACTTAAATCACCGAAACTTTCTTAAAAAAACTTTGTTCTCAAACTTAAATTATACTTATTTTAGTTTACTATTACATACTTGATAGCAAAATCTATATTTTTTAAAAAATACACCCACACAAAAATTATTACTGTTACTTTTCCAAATGAGGCATAAGATTAGAGATTCCTATTAATAACGTCGAAATAAAAAGTCACATGGTAAACGCCTAAACTCTTATCACTTTCTCAAGTTCTCTTTAACGGTTAATTGGTGAGATGATAACGATCCTAATGCAAAGAGAAGTAAAAAAGAGAAGCTTCCACCTTTATCTCCTGTATCGCAGATGAAAGAGACAGAGAAGGGAAAAAAAAGAGATTAAGAAAGAGAATGCTCTTAAGCGTCCATCGAGCCTATTAACGGCAGGTCGAAGATTGGACACGAGATGAGAGATAAGAAAGGCATCAGGTTAATTTCTCCCCTCAAAATGATGGAGAAATCCCTATAATCCTTTCAAAAATTTAGAAGGGAAGTTTAAAATGGAGAAAAATAATTTCAAAAATGATTACTGTCACTTGAGGGGGGGGGGGGGGGGGAAATGACCCGGTTTCGAAGAGATAAAAGATTGGAAAATCGCTTTTCTTTTTTTTAAAAAGGAAAAAAGAAGAAGAAAAAAAAAAGAGATTTGTTTCTGTAATTTATTTCTTTAAAGGTATGGAAGTTATCAAAACCGCCGGAAAAAAGTTTCAAAATATATTACTTTTTACAAAAGGTTCAAAAATTAAAAATGCTCTAAACCACTTAAAGTAGCTCAGAAACGTCAAAACAAAATTCTTTACCTGCTTTTGATATACTTTCAGTTGAAGCCAATATAATCATAGTTTATTGTTGTTTTTCAGAACATTGCTGTCTACATATATCTTTGTAAATATTAATTGAAGTCGTATATTTTATCAATAAAATAAGTGAAACAGGCATCTGTTATTACAGCATTCAAAATATTAAGTGACGTTATAATTTAATTCATATAATGTCATATGTATTGTATTATATTTACTCTTTTCTGATACACATTCAAAGATTACGGAAATGTTATTCATGCTAAAATATGTTAATGTTTTTTCTATATTGGTCAAACTGCTACTAAAATGCACTCTTACCTTTAAATAATACGAAATAAAATTCATTTAAAAGAATTTTCAGTTTTAAAACATTTTTTTTTTACAATCCGGTTTTGATAGTTTAAAAAATATCAATAGCTGCTATTAATTTCGGTATTCATTTGTTCATATTTAGTTAGAAATGGACAAAAAGTATATATGCGAATTTCTTGACCAGTAAACTGCTGTTTATGATCCGATTTCAACAATAGTATATGAAAGAAATAAAACTATTATGCATGTTTAAAATTCTAAATCGTCATAAGATGCGACATTATGTAGAAATATGAGTTAAAACTTAATTTCATTGTGATTGGAGATTTCATTCAGGACAATGAAAGGTATTTTACACCTCTTTTTTTCAACTGTTAGTATTCTTTTAAATATGATGTAACTGATCGACGCGAATGATTGTCACTGTATCCAGCTTAAACAAAGCGAATACTTGGTAATAATCCTTAATTGCCATTAAAGTTTAAACTTCAATAAAAATTTCCCTTTGAAAGAGTAAGTTTTTATTGAATTTAATTAATTTTGTTAAAACTTTGACGAACCGGAAGTTTTCCATAATTCGAACGTGAGTTTCTAGATCTGCTGCTGTCTTTGTCACCGAATCAAGTTTCTAACTTAAGCGTTACTCACAAATATTAAATGTGCAACTATACAGTACCAATGGTTTAACATATCTATGTTCGAGAAAACACAAAACTTTTTCAAGTGGACCTCACAAATTTTTCAGACAAAAATCCCTACATCTAAAAAGGATTTATATTCTATTTTCTTACTAAAAATTATAAATCTGAAACATAGTCTCCAAAGGTAATATTTTAAAGTTCAAAAAGTTATTTCATAGTCTCAAAGAGTATTGAATCGCCCCAGTTTTATAATTCAATTTTTTTTTAATAACCTTATCTACTCCTGCTGGCAACCATGATTATTTTATCTTTTCATAACATGCATAAGCAAGAGCATTTTAAAAGCAGCGATCACATTCACGGAGTACTACCGCATTTTATCAACGAACAACGATAAACCGAAAATCACAAGAGTACTTCCCATCGTAAACCAAACTTTCTACCCTACTAACAACGATTTTCAATTCCCTCGACTGGATCCATATTCCACCCCCGCCCTGTGGTCGCACCGGACACTGTTCACTGCTGGAGGAAGTTTCCCTCATTAATTAGGGCCCATGAAATATGCATTATGATTCCGAAGGCCCCCGAGGAATAGGCCCAGGCCGAATCTACTTACCAATATTTAATTTTGGGAGCAGCACACGGCGGCCCTTCGATTTATAGACGAAAAGTGGGGAGATTACTGATGGATGGAGGAATGCAGGATTGAAATAGATGGAAGTGCAATTGCTCAGACAGATTAATGGAAGGGATAAATGATTTCGCTCTATTTGGAGCCATTAGACGAGCGCACTCACTCTAAAAAGATGGGCAACTACACCATTCCAGAATTCGAGGGAAAGCCCGCTGTCTGAAAGCATGATCCAGTTCAAAAACTCCTCATATCGGAGGCTTTCATATACTAAGACTGTGTAACATTCAGGAATTATATGAATTATTCTTTCCTGATTAATAACATGGAAGTCCCAAAGGAGCTAGTTCTGTTAAAGTTTTGGCAATATTAACTGAATAATTATGATGAAACTAGTTGTATTTCGTTGATTATATATAATTACTAAAACTACAACTTTCATACTGAATAATTTGGATTATTTCATAACGAGTATGAATTATTTGCATAAGAGAATCGACTGTTATAATTATAACTAGACTGACTGAACCAATTATTCAAATGTAGTTAAAATATGACGAAACGAAGCAATTTGGTTATGGAGTTACTCTGTCATGATGTACTCATACACATTCAAAACTTAATCTGATTTAAATTTAGTACTCTTTATAAAATTTATGTATAACCTTTAAAACAGGGGAAGTGACGGGTTCTGTACTGATTTAAAATATGGCTTGAATACTGAAATGTATCTCTTTGACTTTAAAATAACATAACGATGGTTAGACAAAGTTTCTATGAAATTTTTACTATACCACTTAAAATTTTTCGGAATGAAAGCTGACTAGATTGGTTATAACAGGGGTCGGCAACGTACGGTACGCGTACCACATGGTACAACTCTCAGCGGTACTCTACACAATTTGTTAATTTTTGAGAGGATAGAAATTAATAAATTTGTAATGAACCTTTTTTTACAAATATTTTCAGAATTAGGAACATTTACGGAATTACGAAAAGATCTGAAATATATCTCTAAAGATAAATGTGCAGCTATTTTGTAAATTATTGAATGTCATTGCGGGAAATATTAATATTTAGTAGTTTGAAGGGAGAAAATTGCATGTACTCTGCTTTCCATTTTTGGTTCTACATACGTCAAAAGTCTTCTCATATAACAAATATTTCGAGTCTGCAAAGAAATTGTTTAACAACTGAATATACGGAATCGTGTCAATTGAAAGTAAAAAATTATACCCTTGTTGTTACGATATGAAAGTAGAGTGGTGCAAGCATTAGGTTCACATTTAAATTTTTATTTAACTATAAAGAGATAGGAAATACTTATATTTTGTATTGTCTATTTCTTAATTTAATATATAAATATGTTTAAAAAAACATAATACATGTACAATTTTATTTATTTTGGTTGAAGAAATACTTATATCTTACGCTGTTTATTTTTACATTAAGTAATATCTTTAAATGACGCAAAATAAATATATAATAAAACAGTAAATATTTATATTGTTGATCCCTATTTCTACAGTCATTTTGGAGCGAATCGAATTGTTTCAGAAATGTACTACTGTGTGGTACGCTGAATCATATGGGTAAGTTGCTTTGGCACTTCACAGCTAAAAGGTTGCCGACCCCTGGGCTATAACGTGGCTGAGGATATATAGTTGAAAGTTATTAGTTCAACAGGAAACTTATGCCACTAAAGAACCGCCGGGGAGGTGGGCTGATGCACGTTACATCTGTCGAGCCTCGAAGTCCTTACAAAGAGTGGTGTGGAAGTTAGAAGAGTGGAATGTCAGGTCAGGTGCTACCATCGTAACTTTTGACAAAATTACGAGGCCCGTAGCCAGTATCCCTCGCGTTGCTTTCAAATGAGATGTTAATTAACATCATTCAACAAAAATCTATCCGTAGAAATATCCAACATGACAATTAGGCTCTGAATATTTGAATACTTGCATCTATATCAGATTAATTTTCTTTTGTCGTCTGAACTGCATTTTCTATCCAGTTTTTTTCTCTTTATCTTTTTGGAAGAGAAGGGAGTGGTAGTCTGGGGGTTAAGGTCGCGTATTTCTTTTAAGTGAGCCATTAAATACAAAGAATGGAATAATGGAAATGAATTACATGTTAGCCGAAAAGGAATTTCAAAATCTCCACTTGGTTATATGAAAGACACGACACTGAAATACCCCATCTAATGTACTATTTTCAACATCTGTGTGATTATGTTAAAACTCTAATGTCAATTATTAACACTATCGTTTCATTTTGTCTCATGATAGTCTCAAATTTTCTGCAATGGACTGTTTGAGTGTATACTTACGTCGTACTCTAAAGAAAAAAAAGGGACTATTAACCATGGGCTTCAAAGTTTTAAGCCATGGCCAAGAGACTTTTAACCTACAGTCCTCTCACTATTTCCCCATGCACTGAAGCCAAAATCCTAAAAACTTAGGCAAATATTAATTCCATGAGACCTAATTCAGGAAGAATATGAACTGGTTTTTATCTATATATAGAGTGTGCCCGGGCTTTAAGTATCCAAAAGTTATGGCTTATTATTACGGAACTACCCAACAAAATGTAATAAACTGTTTATGCGTGGATTGGAAACCCCGCCGAGAATTTTTGGATTTAGTCCAGTGTTTCTCAAACTGTGGGGCGCGCCCCCTAGAAGGGCGTCATAATCCTACAAGGGGGACGCGAGCATATTGAAAAGTCGAAATCAAAAGATTATTTAAAGAAATTATTAATTTTCTGTGTGAAAGTAAACACAAAAAAAAAAAAAATACATTTTGACATAATAAAAAATAAAAAACACATCTACACTTATATATACTCACTAATAAATCAATTAGTACTGTGTGTGTGCTCAATGTATTTTATTAACAATATTAAATTAAGAACGTTTAACAATTATCAGTAAACCCATGGGTTCTTTATATGTCAAATTACATGCAAAAATTAATAATTGATGATTTGTTCGGTTTATAATTAATTGTTTTTCAATGCCGTTTAAAAATTACACGATTCACTCCCCAATATTACCGTTTAACACGTAGGCGAGCGTATGTGGTGTATTGGGGGAGGGGGGTATATATAGTAAAGGAATAAATAAGCAAATCCTCCGAAACAAGTAAATTCTTCGCAAACACTGTCAAGGTAATTTTATTGCATTCCAAATCACTCGGAATAATTTTCTGGATAGCACTGCACAGAAAAGATCGTACTAAGGAAAGACCTATATATACGTCCGGGGCAATTAACACACTAGCTGAGCGAGACATTTATATACGCCGGCAGCATTTAAGGGATTAAAGTTGAATTGTAAGTTTAGCGTGTCAAAATGTAGTTTTTTTTAATGTAATACATTGTTATTGAATGGGGGTGGGAGGAAAATTATGATTGAATATTGGGTCGCAAACATTGAAAGTTTGAGAAGCACTGATCTAGTCCGATTGGGCTGCAAGTGTGCACATTATTCGGCAATCGCAGACGATAAGTGGGTGAGTGAATATTAACGTCGCACTGTTCATCTGCACGAGGGCTTTTGGCGACGAACCGCGTAATTTTGAACCAGGATCAAGTGACGTGGACGACACCCCCTCTCTCCTACCACACCCATGGGAGGACGTATCAGCTCACGAGAGATTTCACGTGCATCGCTTCCCTATACGGCGGGTCTTTAGTGGTATTGGGCTCGAACTATCGCAGAGGATAAACTTGTTACACTGACTTCATTAGTAAAGATATGAACTCTACGGCAAAAGGTGCAGTAAGTACTTTGGTTAACGGAATTTAAATCAGCCACGCATGTACAACGACGTGTTCGAACAGAATGGAATATTGTTATTAGTTAGCCTAATAGACTTATAAGGACTCCTACAAAATGAATCACGCACACGATCAACAGTGTCTTCTGTCACGAAAATTTAAGGATACTTGTCAGTTTGAGATACCAAAGTTCTAGTCTCCTTTAATGTTCTTTCCCATTGGTGGATAGATTTTGAACTGAGATTGCTCTAAATTAAGAGCCCTCTATTAATAGCCATTATGCAGCTCTAAAATGACGTCAGTTAAAATAACATCTCGTTTATTTTCCAAGTTGTGAAAGATCCATGGCTGGTTGGTTAATACATTGGTCAAATATCATTATGTCATTAATGTAAATGATAAGAGAAACAAAAGCAAACCAGACTGATATTTTATATTTTCCTTTATACTTTTACATCAAAAGATACTATCGATTCATATGAATATTTACAGAAATGCACACAATACATTTTAATACATTTTTGAAATCCCAGGAATCCAAGATGAAAGCGCGAAGAAAAGATGAGCATCTTCCCACTCCGTCTTCATTCAAGAGCATCAAGAAATAAATTAAATGTTTTCGTTATTCGCTTTTCTCCTTGATGGAAACACTTTCGTCAATCATCATGAATCGCTTTCGCAAATTGATTTCTAAAAGTAATCATATATGTATTGCGCGGTGAAAACACACAGCCGACCATTTGCAGTGGCGATTTATTTCGCATCATCGATTCCGTCTCAATCGATTGGAGCGGCCTTCGCGAACATCGATTAGCCGATACGTAATCTTGGGCACCGCTTTTAAAATTCGATAAGAGATGTCGGTAGAAAATATTACGTGTCAGTGGAAAGAGAAAAAATGCGAGCAACAATTTATCTGATTGAAAATTACTTTTAGAAAACGTTTCGTCAACCTGCTTCAGACGCCGTTTGTTCTCCATCCAATCAAAATGGATTTGTTTAAGAATCATTTATGATGTCAGGCACCGAACAATTCGAAAGAAAGAACAAAATCTTTTCTTTCTCTGTTGCAACAAATATATACATGAAATCTCAGGAATAGTCTAAAAAATTATTATATGAATTTTACAGATTTTTCAAGTAAAAAGAATAATATATGTGACATAAATTTAGTTACAATAAATAATAACCAGATTAAACCCCCAACTAAAAATATCGAAATTTGAAGCCCTCTTCATTTTTTTGAAATTTATTCTCTTCCAAAAACTATTCGAAAAAATCTAAAATTCTCCTAACTTACTACATTTTAGGATCAACTATTTCGAAGCGGGAAGATACGACACTGTATTCAACAGCCCTTTTATTTTGTCATATATTCATATTACATTTCTAAGCACATTCAAGGAATATACAATTGTTAAATGTACGCGTTTTAAAATAAAAACAGTATATTTTCTTATATAATATGTTTTATTTCACACACACACATACGCATATATGTATGTTTTCCCTACCCACGGGAAAACCAAGCACATCCAATAGGAATTTAGAGCAACATAATCAATTTCCCGTGAAGACCACCACCCAAACACTTCGATGAATATCATGGGCACCAGCGTATTGTGCAGCATTTATATAAATTTCAAAAGAATCCCTTGTGCAAGTTTGATTAATTGATCGTTTATTCACACCACACTTTCAAAATACAGGAAAGCTACAGGCGACGAACCACATAATTTTGAACCACCAGTGAAATGACGAGAACGATAATTCAACTGGCACTACACTCTTCAAGTTTCTACACCATGCATTTTAAGAATTTTAGACGCGAAAAACAATGTACATCAGCACCTCAACAAAGTGGGTCTTCTGGGACTTCACAAAAACAATGCCCCCCATGAGATAGTGACCGTCACCACACATCTATGTGGTTTCTTCGTGCAATGTTTAATAAGATACTTTATAATATACAAATCAACAACTAGTTTATTGATTGATTGATTGAATATTAACGTCGCACTGTTCAGCTACACGAGGGCTTTTGGCGACGGACCACGTAATTTTGAACCATGGTCAAGTGACGTGGACGACACCTCTCTGAGCTGGCACACCTCTCTTCTAACTACCACACCACACCAACGGGAGGACGTTTCAGCTCTCGACAGATTTAACGTGCATTGCAGCCCTACATGGCACTAGTTTATAGAAGGTAAGGCATTTTTGAATAAATAAACTTCCATTTTGACAACAACAACAAAAAAAAAGTTTTCGTTTTCTGTTTTCTTTAGAATAATTAAAAAATAATTCAAAGTACAAACTAATATCGTAACTAATTATAAATATATTCAACCATAAACTCAACTTTAGTAATTCAAAACATGGGGGAATATATATAAATATGTTTGTAATGTACATGATCGTTTGGATAACAAGTTTAATGACTAATTTATTGAAAAAGACCGATAAATTGATACAATATTTCAACAATTCTGTGAGCTCTGTCTAGATTTACATCAGCGTGATAAAATGCAATATTCCGATTCAAATATGAATAATCCCAATGGGAACAGCTGCATATGGAGAGGGAAGTGATTAGAAAGGAAGTCGCTCCGTTTAATCGAATCGGACAGAGATCTAAGTGAATTTCATAAATGCTTCCATCTCGATTGGAGAGACTCTCCATCCATCTAGATAGAGTTCATAATTGCTGACGTGATTTCTCTCTATGAGGATGCTTCATGAGATGCGACGGAATCAATCGGTTTTGTGTTACTTCATCCGATTTCTCCTCACATGAATTATTCCCGGCGCAAAAGACACGTTTGTGAACACATCTGTCGACAGACAATCATTTACTTTTAATTTGAATTTCTTTAACAACTGATGTTTTATATAAGTATTAGAACAAATGTTTACTTAAGGTATCCGACTACGTTCGGAACCATGATTTTAAAAAAGCGTATAAATGTATAATTTTCATGATATTTAGTGTCACTTAGATTAGAATGCATGTATAAAATTGTTTTAAGGACATTATGACAGAAAAAAAATATTTAAATACAATATTTTGGCAAAAAATTAACTTAGAATAATCTTTTTTCAAAATCTTCTCCTTTTATGAAAAATATCTCTATTATAATAATACATAGCCTGTATAAAGCTCAGACCTCTATACTGAGGCTCAACTATGATTTTGAAAAATTCACATTATTTTCAGAGTTACCACCCATTGAAATAATTATCGGCGTTTTTTTTCTTAAAATGTCTCCCCTCTGTTGTCGCAAAACATGGACAAACCCACTTCTAAGTTATATATTTCAAACATTCTAGTTGAGCCTCTGTAGAGAGGTCTGAGCTATATGCAGGCAAAGCATTATTATAATAGAAGAATTTTTCACAAAAGGAGAACATTTTCAAAATGGGTCATTATAAGTTAATTTTTTGCCAAAATATTGTATTTAAATATTTTTTTTTGTCATAATGTCTCCTTAAAACCATTTTATACATGTATTTTAATCTAAATGACACTAAATATCATAAATATTATCAATTTACACGCTTTTGCAAAATCACGGTTCCGAACGTAGTCGGAAACCTTAACTCATTTTATGGTGGTCATAAATCTTGAACTGGTTTTATTAGGTCCTAACTCACCGACAGCAATAATGTTCTGCACGTTTCATCCAAGAAATGCAGCCTTTAACCCTTATTGTCCAGTTGCTAGAAACATCTTCGATATCCCCTTTCACCCTCAGTGGAGTTGTCTCGTGTCACCGTGTTCCAGTTATAAAATAATGTACGTTTAATTTTACTTGTATGCTTTAAATTAGAAAATGTCCTTAAAATTCATTAATTTTAGTATAAAATTATTTTCTAAATTTTGAAAACACAGTGTATTCTTCAACAATCTTTTTTTCTTGTTTTCCTTGCAGTTTTTCTTTCTTTCTATTTTTTTTATGGGTAAGTTATAAAAAAATAATCTATATTGTTTTAAAAGGTTGAATAATTATTTTTTTTAATATATAGTTTTTGTTTAAAATTTTTTTTATGTGGTTTATAAAGTATATTGAAGATAAAACCCCCTATATAACGAATTTTCCATAAAACAATTTTTTTAGGGATTTAGGACTTCTTTTTAAAGGACCCGCGTAATTAAATTGATAAGAAAAATTTGTTTTTTTTTTAATTTTTTTTTTTCGAAGAGGTTGGGGGGGTTTTATTTTTTTTTTTTTCGAAACTAAAAAACGCCCCCAGGGTGGGTCATTTTTTTAGTGCGGCACCTATAGGAATACCAATTGTCCTGAATTTTGCGCTCAGTTTCTTTCTCCAGAGGTTGTCATCATTATACGATTGACATTTCTTATTTCCTGAAATGCGTTCTTAACTAACTCGGAAAATAAGCGTTTAGACAGTGAGATGTAATATAAGGTTAATTTGGAAATTTGACCTATGTAAATCAAGTCTTCTACATATAAAAAAATATAAAAAATTAAGTAAATTTCCCCTTTTAATCAACAACAAAATTTTATTTTAGCTACTTTTTTTAAAATGTTACAATTAATATATTTATATACATGGAAAAAGAACCCCAAACTTAAGTGTCATTAATTTTTTATTATCATTAAAGTACGTATTTCATCAAAGCAATCTGTATATAAATTTCAGTTCAATGAGGGAAATGAGGAAAAAAAACCTTTTCAAGTTTTTGACACAAGTCCAAAAACGTGCCAATTTTGGTTTATTTGTAATTCTTTAAATAAATTGTTTTAATCAATTAATATTTTAATTATTTTTATTTATTGTATTGTCATCCAAAATAATAATGTATATAAAAATTTTAGTAATTAGCGCTTTAAAATGTATTTTTTTAACATTGAAAATTCCCCCAAGATAAATAAATAAATAACAAATAAATAAATACCTAAAAACCGGCGTATAACCCCCGCACAAAAAAAAATCGAAATTAAGGGTGCGGTTATAAGCCGGGTATAAAAAAAAAAAAGAACTCAAAAAATAAGAAAAAAAATAGCAAAAAAAAGGGTTTGATTTTTACATAAAATTTTTGAAATATTTTTTTAAAAAATGACTTTCCCTTTGAATTTAAAAGGGTTGAATTCTGAAATATACTATTTTTCAAAAAGGCTTTTGGGATAATATCTTGAATAAAGGGTTTTCCAAAAAAAGCAGCTTAAAAGGTACATTTCAGGATTCTTTGAAAAAAAGTAGGTGGGGTTATACGGCGAATATACCTAAAAAAAAAAAGCGCAAGTAAAAGGTGCCCTATACGTGGTTTTTTACTTTTTTATAAGATTGTGGGGCTAATAGTAGAAATTGAAAAAATTTAGCAATGAAGATGGAAAAAAAAAACTCATTAGCATGATATTGAGTTTTGAAATTTCATTATATGTCAATCTCTATTACATCCTATCGCATACAAGTATTATCTGCACAATTTCTACCATATGAATCGAGGAATTAAATAATAAGTAAAGCATTGCGTGATTGATAGGTGTTATGGCCAAACTTTATGCTTCATGCATATTTTTTTCCCAACGCCCCAAAAAAGACCCATCTTAAAATCAGAATCTGAGTTTTTCCAATCAGTGCGTTCAGTGTTACGAGAGTGACATAAAAGGGTTTGTAGAGGCAAACGGATTCGTTTTTCCCGGGAAAAAGGGAAAGGAAAAGGGTTTTTTAAAGGGGCCCCACCTGCGGTTTCCCTGATGTATTTATGTTTTGCCCAAAGGCCTTCCCCTCGCGGGTAGGCGGAAATTTTTTAAATTTTGAGGCCCCGGGTAAACCCCTTACCGGGAGTTATGAAAAAAATCTTCCGGTTGGGGGGAACCCCCCTCGTAAATGGAATTTCATGTAAAATAATAAAGCGCGTTGGCCCCGAGTTTCCGTTTGGGAAACAAAGTATACTTTTCCACTTTAATACCAGTAAGGGGAAAGGGTTTTTTCACATACAGGGACTGTTTAGGGGTGGGAATATCCTACACTGGCTTTTACCCTTTTTTGCCAAAACTCTCATAATTTTTTACAAGGGTCTTGGGGAAGGAAACTCGTAACTTTTCTAAAAGAAAGGGTCGGCTGAAAAAAGCCTTATGGGATATTTTTTCAGGGCGATTTTTTAACAAAATTTTATTTAAAAGATAAAAATATTTTTTAATAAAATTTCTTCCATTACGAAAACAGCGAACAATAAACTACAGATGAGATTCAGATAAGATATATATCAAGCTTATTTTTCAATTCCTACTATTAGCTCACAATTTCTATGTATTTATTTATTTTGGTGAATTTTCAACCGTTAATAAAATACATCTTAAAGCGCTCTTTTAAGCTGAAATGTTATATACAGGATTATTTTGGATGGCAATACAATAATATAATAATAATTAATAAAAATTAATTGATTAAAACTAATTATTTAAGGAATTACAAATACAACCAAGTTGGCATCATTTTTGGCGACTTGTGTCAAAATTGAAAAGGTTTTTCTCACATTTTAAAAATATTCGGTTGAACTAAAATTTTATATCACGATTGTTTTTGGATGACAATACGATACTTTAAAGATAATGAATAAAAATTAATGATCACTTAATGTTGTGATTCTGTCCTATGTATATACATATTTATATTAATTGTAACTATTTAATAAAAAGTAGCTAAAATAAAAATTTTCTTTGTTGATCAAAGTAGGAATTGACTTAAAAATATTTTTTTATATTACTTGTTTTATAAATAATAATATTTATTTTTCTCTAGCATGTGATGAATTTGATGAACACGGAAAATCTTTTCTTGAAATACACACTTTAGAATTCCCATTTGAATGAATACCTCCTGCCCCACCAAGTTACGATCTATCTTCACAGAGTTCAGTTACAAGTTAATATGTTATTTAGCAATTTATATTTTTGGTAAATAGTTATTGTTCCCATTTTAAAATTATTTACATAAATTAATGTCAATATTGACATTAATTTGATAATTCTGCATGTAACAGTAAAAAGATTGCTTTTGGAGCATTGTATTTATTGAAAATAATAATAAAGCTTTGGAAATAAAAATTTATGTAGGGTAATATTGACTCAAAATAGTTAATATCCTACAAGCCGTCGGTGAATTACCTTTGTAGAGCTACGTTTCAAATTATTTACTGATTCCATTATCTATATTTTATTTGATGTCATAAAAATAGAGTGTAGTTATCTTTAATAATTCACAAAAACGGCTCTAAATTTGTGTATGTGTGGTTAAATTTTATCAGTTTTCCTTCTGTTTTTTTCCCCCTTTAGAAGATTCTTAAAAATTTCGAAAAAAAAAGTAAAAGCTTTTACTCGTAATTTATGCTTATTGCTAATTATAATATTATTTAATTATAATCTTCTAATATATATTTTCTGATCACTTTAACACCAAACAAAGTTGTATAAAAGGAAATTACCATCTTTATGTGAAGCATCCATTTTTTATAAATACATAGTTATAAAATATGACATAATAAATTGATAATATATGCATCTGTGAGCTTCCATTCCACTAGCGACATAGTATACATTTCGAATGCACACAAAACAGTAACAATTTTCAGTAGAACAAAATCAATTGGTGCACTCTTATAATATTAAGTTCGAAACTAGAATGCATTATATATATATAATCAACCTTTCTTATATAATACATTTATTTTTAAAAATAGATAGTATGAATTCTATTGAATTTATTGAAAATACAGAATCATAATTATACATGAACTATAAATGAAATTAATTTGATCCGAATATTAGCTTTCAGCATCGATACCCCATGTAGATAGTAACGTAATCAAGAATCACTTACGAGCATTGAAATCGAATTTAAAGCTTTGTAAACCATTAGCCAATAGTATTAATTGAAGGGTTATGCATTTGATAATAAACGATTAAATGCAATAATAACTGGGCTTACCTGAGTTTCCAAAACGTCAATATTTAAAGTAATTTAATGGAATGCATAATTTATAATTGGCCTTTTCTTTTGCCAAAATAAATAAGTAAAATTGATAAAAAAAATTTGCATTGCATTATTTTTCTGCTGATGGTAAATCATAGCAAAGGCGCTTTAATGTAACATTCAATAAAATTTTAATGCGTACTAAAGAATTTAAGAGGTGCCTTCGGGAAATCAATTATTATTCATTGCTCCTTAAAACATATATAGTGATTTATAAGTAATATATAATACACGTAATATATATATACGCAAATTGATATTGTTTTTATACATGATGCATAATATTCGTGGTTTTATCTATAGCCTTAAGAAAATTTTTAGAAATGTAGGAATATATTTTTAGTTGCATATATAATCCTTTGGGTTATAAAGTAGAAAAATAAGATTTAATATTTTTCTTTAATATTATAAATTCTGCAACTTTAATAGAACTTTATAAAGAAATAGAGTCAAGTTTTCTCGTTATGGAATTAATATATTTCCAGATAATTTTTCTTTAAAACTTTAGTTCCATCAAAAATATTTTACACATTCACAAAAAAGATATAGCTCTAAATTAAGGAAAGAGTTTTCAAATTCTCGAATTAAGCACATCTTTTAGAAAAATGTCTTAGTTTTGCTACAGTAATTCGAAATCTCAAACTGCAGAAAAACTAATATTTCACAAATATAATAATAAAATCTTTGCGAAGATGACGGTAAGTGTAGTTAAGAAACAGTAAATATACAGGGTGAACCAAAAATCTTGTCCTCATTATTAAAATTCATTTCAAAATAACAATATAATATTGCAACTGTTGTTTTAGTAGTTTTTTTGTGCAGCAGATGGCGCGAACGCTCCTTCAATGACTCAGGGAAACATTTGTAAGATATATTTTGCCGAAATGGCGTTGATTCAAGAGAAAGCCCAATATGTGTTTTAGTTTCACGGAACGAAATCGTCCATTAATGCTCAGCGAAAATTTCTACGATGTTATGCAAGCAAACCTCCTGGTGTGAAATCAGTAAAGGGATGGTATCAAATGTTTAATGAAACTGGCAGCGTTAAGAACCTTTCTAGAAGTGGCCGGGCCTCATGTGAGTGAAGCAACTGTTGAACATGTTCGACAAATGTTTCAACGAAGTCCAACTAAATCAACTTGGCAAGAATCACGTGAACGTCAAATATCACAAACAAGTTTGGTAAGAATTCTTCATAAAAAGGCTAAGGTTGCATGCTTATAAAGTGGAAGATATGTGACAAGAACTGGGTTTAGCTTAGTCCAGGGGTGGGCAGACTTTTCCACTGTACGAGCTACTTCTAATTTTTTCAACGTGTTGCGGTCCACCCAGTAGCGTAGAACCTCCTCCGATTATTTTCCTCCATATTTTTTTAAAATACCGTATATACTCGAATCTAAGCCACCCTTTTTTCCAATGTTAATGCTACTAAAATTAGGGCGCAACTTAAAATCGAAGGGAAAAATTTTTTGGATGGGGTATGACAGCAATTAAAACTTCATGCATGTATTTAAAAGTTTGTAATACTGATGAAATAACTAATTATTCACTTCTTATTAGTCTTCCTTTTAAATTTATTTTAATTTCGTACAACTGGATATCGATAAACCCTTTTACACTAGTTTTCATTTTGCACAAAATCTTGTTGAGAATTTGGGGCGCGGCTTAGAATCGATGGTGGCTTAGATTCGAATAAATACGATATTTCTAGACCTTCGCATGATGGAATGATTATTAGGACTTAGTGAAGGCGGTTACGCTAAAATTTCTTGGAGGTCCACCGGTCGTTCGCGATCGATTTAATGCCCACCCCGGGCTTAGACTTTCACAAAGCTACCGGGCTGGGGCGGAGTACACATTAAAATTTGTTGAGATATAGTAAGAGTTCCGAAAAAGCAGCACTCGTTAACTCGGCAGTTCGGATAACTCGACCACAAGCTTGAAAGGAAAGAAAAAGAAACCTCAGCATTATTTCCGCATAGCATAAGTCCCGCATTTATTTTCATGTAGTAAATGTTTTTTATGCCATTCATAAAGTACGTACTTTTCCTTTGTTTGAGGGTATTTGGGCAGATTATTTTCTGTTGTATTATCAAGAAAGTCTAGTACAATATTTTCTGAGGAAGCACTTGCACTTAAAATTATTTTTAATTTATCCATTCCCGATAACCCGCCATTTTCACCAACTCGACCACACTTTGGTCCACATTACGCCTAGTTTTCGAGACTCTTCCGTAAACGATCTTATAAGAAAAAATTCATAATAGTACCAACAATATATCCAAAGAAACATATGTCTAATTATAAAAATTTGAAACCAATAAATATTTAAAATCAGGGCAAGACTTTGGATTCACTTTGTACGTTTTCGCAATCAATATATTTTAGTAAGAAGTCTCCCAATCTCTTCCATTGAAGTTGTGCAAGATGCATGGATTTCTGCAATTGTGAAAGGGCACAACTGCTGCATGTGAAAAGAAAAAAAAGAGAGAAAGGTCGCGAGAATTCACGCCATCACTCACACCCAAAAACCCTTCATTTATTCCAACTTCATTCACCGGTCTCAGAGAGGGGGTTAAAAAACCCGACCCCTTTTTCCCTTAATTTTTCCCAACCCAAGAATGCAATCAAGACAGCCCCCCAAAAAGGGGAAACCCTTTTGGGGGTACTAAGAAAAGAGAGAGAAGAAAGTAAAAAAAAAAAGAAAGCAAGCAAAAATTTAAAGGGGAAAGGGAAAAAAAAAGCTCGGAAGAAAAGAGGGAAAAAAAGGGGAAAAAAGAGGAAATAAAAAAATGCAAAATCGGGGCCATTCTTTTGGGAGCCTTTTAAAAAGGCGGTTCCCCTTTTCGCAGTTCTCTTCCGAATCATTAAAAGAAAATTCGAATCAGAAAGAATTTATACACATTTTTTGAAAAGGACACGAAAAAAGAGCGAAGAAAGAATGATTTCTTTGGCGGGGTTTTTAATAAAAGGGAAAAACCCGCGAGCGCCCCTTTTTTATTGGCGCTTTTTTTTTTCCGTGCTTTTAAAAACTTTGACGTTTTTCCCTTTCCCTGACTGTGACATGAAAAGGTCGACTTTAATCCTCTGCTTTTTTTTTCTCTCATCTCTTTCTTTCTTCCTTGGAGCAAAATGAAAGAAAAAAAAGGAAGTTTTTCTAAGAGAAGCATTTTTGCGACCCAAATTACTAATTTATCTATGACGGGACTGTCAGCAATTGGCCTATAGCCCTGTTCGGTAATCCTTAAATTTAAAGGGGTATTTTTTAAATTTCTTTTAATTAAAATTACAAGAATCTTATTCTAAAAGAAAAAAGAAAACCCTTAAATCAGCATATTTTTTTTTTGAATTTGTATTTAATAAATTAAAAAGATTCATAATTTCAAGATCACGCATTTTTAACTCAAACAATTAAAAATCTGCATTTAAAACTTTTCTCTTTTTGATAAAACTGTAGGCTAGTTTTACGCACTAAAGCAGTAATCTTAACTTTGTTGATCGTGAACCTCAGAATTGTACAGTTTTTTCAGGGAATTCTACCTCACACACATTCTTGGAAGGGAATATATCTTAAAATAATATTCAAAGTAGATCAATACGTTATACATACTTTATGTAAAAACAGTTAAAGAAAAACATTGCATTTGATATTAAAATTTTTTTCTAATATTTCAAAAGGTTGAATATTAATTTTAAAAATGCTTTGTATTAATACTTCAAATCGTTGTTTTCTTGTTGAAGCTGCTCATTCTACTTTGTTTTGACACAATACTGCACATTCACAAATAATTATAAGCTACTTAATAATCATCCTCTTTCAAATTTTTTTTGGCGTCAAAAGATTTTAATAAAGGAAAACATTTCCCAATTTCCAAAAAAAAGAACTAAAATTATTTGTATGCTTGGTTTAAAATCGCTTAGCTTCTTAAACATTTTCGTAACTTTTACGAAATTTAAAATTTTATTTTATCCATAAAATATTTATTTATATTTATTTTTACAAGAAAATTACCTTAGAGAATTCAATCTCTTATAAATATTTAAATTTTACTAAAATGTTGGTGGTTTGACTAAGTAAACAGTGAACACTTGCGGAACCCCAGTGAAAATTTCAGGTTGAAACCCAGGTGGAAGACCTCAGCTTTAAGGTATTGTCAAAGTTACTACGAACGATTTATTTTCAAGAATTTAAGGGGACATGGTACGATTTATGCAAAAATTTTTAATTTAAGGATTTTTAATATTTTTTTGGTTGCCTCCTCTGTATGTATACTATGTTAAACATATTTTGTGCTCAAAATTTCATAAAAAGCTAGCCATGTAATTTTTTAAGGAAAAAACTTGAAATTTTTGAAGTGATTTTAAAATGCTACTCCTCCTACAAAAATTGACATACACGCATTACATTTGATTTACAAGTACGTCCAACTATGTATAATAAAAGTTGGTATGGGTTTTGCGTTAACGTGATTGGTATTCTTACAATACTTCTTTTTATGAATGTTTATTGAAAATTCCTTAAAAAATGTATACATTCTGAGTTTAATTATTTTTAAAAAAATAAATATTGCTTTGATTCAAAAATGCATACCAACTTTGTTACATATACTATTGGGAATAGGTAAAAAAAATTTCAAAGCATTAGGCGCAATAGAAAAAAAGCCTTAGCATTTTAAATGAAGACAAACTAGTTATTTTATCTTTCTGAGATACGGCAGTTTAAAGTTTTGATTTGCCATAGGGACGTGAATAAAAACGAACGTAAAAGCTATCATAATTCTGCTTTTTTTAAGTTTAGAGCTTCCAAACTTTGGGAGGTTATAGAAAAGTACATAAAGAAAAATTTAGGCTAAAAAAATTAAATTTGATTTTTTGACCGATTTTGGTCAATTGAATCGTACTGTGTCCCCTTAATTCTTCAAACACTTGAATTATACAGAATCCTAAGAAAATGCATTCCTTAATAAAGGGTATTAAAAAATCCTTAATTGTTATGGAATTTGTACTTTCAATAATTCATATATTTAATCATCTACTATATTCCTCCTACAACTTTATTAAAAATTTCTTTCTTCGTCGCTTAATTCACACATGAATAACATCATCTGAAATATTTCAGCACGAATTTTCATTCGGATACGCATTTTCTTGAATTTAGGATAGCACTTAACTTATTATAGTTCCGTATAAGTAGGAAATATTCATTGAAAACTTAGCCAAGTGTAAAAGAAAGTCTTAGTATTCGCGAAAAGCCCCAATGGAACTGCTCCAGCCCCACTCGATATGGAGGAGATGTTTAAGTACGCTTCACGGTGCCGGGGCCCCACTTATTTTCCCATAATCTGCGGCCGGCCACGTGCCGGTAATGGCCATCAACGGTCGGAATGGCCGGATGCAGTGCCGACATAATGTCCGCGGCTTATCCGGCCCCTCCTCCAAATAGTTATTTCTATCAGTGCGTGTTTATGAGTTTTTGCCCGTGATCCGTTAACGAGTCCTCCGGGGGTGATTCCTCCTCCACAATGAAACGAACCTTGATTCAATTATTCATTAAGGCTTTCTTCAGGGGAAAGTCACTTAACAGTGGAAGGGACTCTGGAAGGATACTTCAAGGTCTAAGGAACAGCTGAAAATCCATTTTGTTTCTAAACATAAAACCATTTCATTTCACAGTTGATTTGCCTTCGACAAGAATTATTTAGACATCATTCTGTAAAATCATTTAACAAGAGGAATGAACATAAGTAACTATTTGTGGTGACTTGAATTTCAGACTGATAAGTCGCTGATTTAAGTTTCGATTTCAAAATAAACAATTATCGTAAAATCCGGCCTATAACGCGTACTTTTAACGCAAAAAAAAATAAGATCGAAATTTACAAATGCGCGTTATAGGCCGGGTATAAAAATGAGAGCTTTAAAAAAAAAAAGATGAGATGAGCATAGGAAAAAAAATTAAGACTTCTACAAAGATCGAAATACTGTTTATTTTAAAGAAATGATATTCCTTATGAACTTAATGGGTTGCAGTTCTAGAAGTATACTATTTTTTTTCTAAAGTTTGGAATAGTACCTCAAATAAATGACTTCCAAAATATAAGAGCATTGAGACGTACATTTTTAGATTTCTTTAAGAAAAGGGGGTGCGCGTTATACGACGAATATACCTACAA
>BMAV01018268.1:163109-205284 GCA_019973955.1 Trichonephila inaurata madagascariensis | reverse complement strand
CAAATTGAAATATATATAATTATGGGCGTTTTTTTCTTAAAATTGCGACCCTTTGTTGTCGTAAAATATGGATAAACCCACTTCTAAGTTATATATTTCAAAAATTCTAGTTGAGCCTCTGTACAGAGGTCTGAGCTATATACAGGCGAAATATTATTATAATAGAAGCATTTTTCACAAAATGAGTATATTTTGAAAATTGGTCATTCTATGTTCATTTTTTGTCAAAATATTGTTCTTAAGAATAGTATTATAATAAAAAATTATTTAAAACAATTTTATATACATTTTCTATTTAAAGTGACACTAAATAACATAAATATTATCCATTTATATGCTTTTGCAAAACCACGGTTCCGAACATAGTCGGATACCTTAACCATTTTCTTTCAACAGAAAATTTGCATTCTGTATTCCTATAAATTTCTATATAAATTTTCTAAACTATTCAAAAATTCTGTAAGTAATGTTTTGAAGAGACATGAAAATATACGTTGTGATGTTTCGTAAGTCGTGAAAATTTATCTTTTAATTTAGAAAATTGTCTGCAGCAATTATTTTATTTTTATTTAGTTACATGTTTTGCTTAGTGAAATGCGAAAAAGAGCATTGGAATAAGTCCATACCTCACTGCTAATACTCAGCATACATAACTAATAATTGAATCGCATTTATAACTATTTTTTCCTAATTAACAATGTCGAAACCATTTGATACACTTTTTTCCTATCAATTCAAAGGTAAGTCAAAGGTAGATGTGGCGATTTTTTGTTTGTATCATTTCAAACTGAAGTATTTTCGAAACTCTTATAAACAATGTATTTTTTTTAGTTGCTAAGTTTTGGAGTTCACAAATATATATCAAATAGAAATCATAACGAGAAAAGACATTAGTAATTAATTTTTTACAAAAAATACGATAAATTTTGAAATAGTTTTATCTACAAATTGAAAGTATTTAAGGTTTTTGACTAGGTTCGGAGAATAATTTTACAAAAATTGATTTTCTGAATAATTTTATTGCTTTAAAGAACACACATAAATAGGCTTAAAAGTCATAACTGTTAAATAACTAAAATGTATCGCCTTTTTTTTTTTTGAAAAAAAATTTATTTTTAGGAAAATTTAGCAAAATTTTTTAAGTCAAGAAAAACGTGATAAATAAAAATAAATTGCACATTATGCAATTTTAACGTCATTGATATACTTCTTGCTCCCTATGAAATGTCACAAACCGCCGGATAAAAAATAGTTTAAAAAATAAATATTTTATTAGCATTTAAATTTGATGGTCATGATTTTTCGTCAAAATTACTGTATATTATAAGCTAAAAATGGCTGTTAAACGTGATTAAATGTAGCTGTCTTAAAACCTGCGGTTTTTTTACACTCTGAAGGACCCATAGCATATATGTTATAAATTTTATTGCATTCGCTTACATTATTTAGAAGATATCCCGTTTTTCGTACACAAATTATCATAAAAAGTTCATTCTTCAAAAAACGAATTTAAAAAAATATTTTTATTAGTTAGATAAAGTGAATGCTATAAAAAGAACTTAAAAAACTCCCTATTTTTATGTATTAGTCCTTCTTCCTCAATAATTAATTTCTTTTTTTCCCTAATGACCCAAATAACACCAAACATCTAAAAAGCATTTTTTCAACCTAGTAGGATACCTTAACGTTCTTTTAAAGTTAATATGAGATATATTCGTTTAAATCAATAACTTCATTCTTAAGGATATTAAATACTCTTTACTTACAAAAATTAAATAATAAGTTTTTCAAGTCCCACACACATCTTTCAACCAATTACGTCCAAGGCTACTTTTTTTTATTTTGAGAACTGCCTGTTTAATTATACAAAATGTACTTGTATGTTTACTTTGTTTGCTCGTCTGAAGTTAATACTCGCTTCCTCCCTTTAACGAATACAAATACAATATCTGACACCAGAGTAAAATTAAATTTTGAGTAAACAAACAATCTCAATATAAAAAAAAATGTAAACTAATAAGCAACATGTAACTTAATTCGAACTAATTGAAATAAGCTTATGAGCACAGCTTGAGCGGAAGACTAATTTTAGCATTTTCTATTTGAAGTTCGTTCCAAGGAATCATCTGTTCGATTCAGCCCCCTTTATAATCCAGATACCTAAAAGCCGAAGAATCCTTAAATAGGATACATTTATATCCCTAAACTGTCTCCTGGAGTACTTTGACAGATTTCCTAATTAGAAAACTTCCCGAGAGGTGATGGGGGAGGTAAAAATGAAAACAGATTGTCTGTTGCGAACTTGTTTTGAAATTGAATTTATCCCCCTTACGCATGGTTCCTTCTTTCGTGGCCGCTTTCAATTATAAAGCCATTAGCGGGACAGACGGGGCGTCTCGAGGGACGAGGTGGTGGAGTCGCTTTCCATGTTCCGCTAGGGCCCGCCTAAGTGCCCGGACCCTTGTAAGTGACACTCAAATCGGCCGACAGCGACAACCGTCTTGGATAAACTCAGGAAAAGAGGGAAAACGCACTCTGCCTTTTTTCCCCGATGGCTGAGAGGGAATACCTCTTTTCTCCCTCAAGGCGTAAAATCGCTGTCAATCAACGCGAACGCTTTTTACTAGCGACACATGCACGCGTTATTTCGGGTTATTTTTAGGGAATGTCAAGGGAGGAATGACACCACACGTTAAATAGAAGAGAAATTGACAACGATTAGGTTTCCATCCGAATAAGGAGCAAGGGATCAGTAGACTTCTGTTGTCTTCATACACTGATGTTTTCAGTCGTTTGAAAAGTTCGTGATCAATGGCATGCCAATAGAGATTGCAATACCGGGATACCGAATACCAGTGTTTTGAGCCATTTGTACAATTTTGTAAAACCGGTATTCACAACTTTAAATACCGCTTTTTCGGTATTTACTAGTAAGTTTTTAAACATCGCCAACACAGCAAAATAGTGTACGTTCCTGTTTTTATGTCTCTCTAACGGGCGAAATTAGACTGTGAATATAAAGTTGCATTGTACAATCAAGAGAAGTGATAAAATATGTCAATCATCCAAGGAGGCGGGCCAAAACTATCCTATTACAGCTCAGAGCGATACTGCACACGCGCAAGAGTCGAAGTCTGAAATTAGTATCTGTAAAATCAAGGTCGTAGTTGAGAAGAAAGTGCGTAATATTTCTATATTTTTTTTTACATTGGTGAGTTTGTTATTCACATTGTATTTGCATATCATACTTTAGGGTTCAAAATATTTGTCGGATTCATTTTTTATATAATCATAAATAATAACCCATAATAATGAACAAGAATAACAATTGATGCATTATGTTTTAAAGATAACATTATTTTTTTTTTCTTGTTCCACATAATAAATTGTAATTTTTAAATTTTTTTTTTTTTTTTTTTTATTTTTTTATAAAAATTAAAAATTAAAAAAAAAAAAAAACACTTGTCTTTTCTTTATTTTTCTAAAACTTCTAGTACCGGTATTAAAACCGGTATCAAGATTTAAAAAATACCGAATACCGGTATTGAATTTTTGGTCCGATATTGCAATCCCAAAATGCAAACTAATATTCTCGTAAAATCCGGCGTATAACGCGCACTTTTAACACCTAAAATACGATTGAAATTTACGGGTGAGCGTTATAGCTTTAAAAATAATAAATGAGCACAAAACAAAAATTGGACTTTTACATATATCGAAATACTGTTTATTCAAAGAAATGGCATACCTCATTTCGCTTATGAATTTAAAGAGTTGTAGTTCAAGAGCAATGCCATTTTCTCAAAAGCCTGGGATCATACCTCAAATAAATGACTTCAAAACATAAATATTGCATAATTACATTTCTAATTGCATCATTACATTTCAAATTTCTTCGTAAAAATGGGAATGCGGGTTATGCAGCGAATATACCTAAAAGTTGAAAAAATGTAGCTTGAAAGTATAAGTGCGAGTTATACGCCGGATTTTATAGTAATTATAACTAACCAGCACTTTTTTTTCTTTTGTTTCGATTGGGTTTCAAAACCAATAAAAAAAGCTTAAAACTATTATTAATATTTTCAAAGTTATTTTCAACAGTAAGAAAGTTTGTTTTCGTTTCTACGGAAATGACACATTTAAAAAAAAATAAATTCCAAAAATTTAATTTTTTTTTTTATTATTATGAAATTTTAATCAAAATATTAAAATAAATTAGTTTTAGAAGTATTAGATTCAGAAGATAACCAAAAAGATTCTAGGACATCTTTCGAGAAGAAAAATACCATGTAAATATTATCTTACCAATTTTTTGATGTAGAAAACTTCTTGAAGATAAAAATAAAACTCACCTAAAACAAAGAGAAAAAGATTTTTTAGAAACAAGATATTACAAACGAATAAAAAAAAAATGTACTTTTTTTTAAAATTAAAATACTTCGAAAAATGAAGCTATAAAAAGTGGCATGACATTTTAAGAAAAAAAGATTTCCTTTAATACAAAACACATCATTAAGAAATTGGTTTAAAAAACATACGCGTGATATTTAAAAATTGTTTTGCTTCAAAAATAAAGTTACAGTCTATGAAAAACAACAAAACAAGCTTCATTTGATGCAGTTTCGAGTATTTGCTAGATGAGTTGAAAATTTACGTCCTGTCCTTAGATTTACATGTAAAATCAAATATTACTAATGGTATTTAATATTTTTCTCAATCGAAAACAGCATTATCTAAGGCTTTATACAATCTTCATACGAATAAAATTTTTCATGAAATAATATATTTATTTTCATATTCTTATTTTCTTTTAAATTTTCATAATGAACTCTTGTCACAAAACTGGCAATACAATCACATGAATAAAACGTATATAATTTCATATATTTTCGTAATGTCAAAGGAAAAAAAAATAATTTAAAACAATCCCTTCATCCATTAAAAAGAAAAAAAGAATCAGATACTAGCACTTATATTCATAAAATACAATTTTCATTTTTATATTGGTAAAACTATATGAGCAATCCTTTGAAATGTATTTTTCGTTTTCGACACATTTGCTCATTATTTTGACGATGCTAAGCTTTCAACTAAGCAATCAGCTATACAGCACTTCAAAGAAAAATAATCAGAACAAAATAAATGAACGACAATTAGTATGGTTATAATGGTAAAGTATCTTTCAAAAGATACAGTTATTAATAGAATATAATAATTCTCTTCAGAAACACAAATCATATTCATTAATTTATGTTCATGAAGCATATATAAACAGTTTTTTTTTTTTTTTTAAATAAAAGCACAACACTTAAAGAGGAGTACTTATTGAATCAAATAGTATTACATTTTTTTAATCCTCATGTACGAGATCTGAAAAAACCGTTTTATAACTGATTTTTTTTATTAACAATTTCCTCATAAAGAGAAACTGTTCGTATATGATAAATTAAAAAAAAAATTCGAAATGAGTTTTTAAATTACTACAAATATATGATTATAATATCAATATTAAATTAAGATTTTACATCAATTCAATATAAAATGAGGTACATAAACTTTTTGATGGTGTTTTTATAGATTATTCCATTAATCGTGAATTCAAAGCAAAGTTTTAAAATATAATACTCATAAAAAAAATTTCGAATATAATTTTTGTAAACATAATTTATATTAGTTTTTTAACAGAGATATTTACAGCACCTAATATAAAATACATAAAGAGCTGATTTTTATTAAAACTCTACTTTTAACAATTGTTCTGAATATTCTTCGTTCCTAAAGAATTAATGATTTGCTTTTATATTATAACTCTTTTAACCTGTTACAAAATCTCACAATTTAGAAAGAAAAAAAAAAATTCTGTAACGTTATTCAGATGATTTATTCACAATCTTTCTTCCCTTATTTTTAAACATATTTAATATTTCATATAAGCCAAAAGCAAAATGTGAATTATTTACATCGTGCTACCACGATAATAAATAAAGAGAAGATATAATTTATTTTATGCTTGAGGGAGAGTAGTGTTTCATCATCTAATATTTCTTAAAAACATAGATATAAAGAGATCTTGAACGGTATTATTAGAGATTTAGAGCTAAAAAATTATTTGAATTCAACAAAAAACAATTATTTGTTTTCTTTTGTGTGTCATGGTTGATTAAATACATATTTCAAGTAGAATGCAAAAATTAAGAATAACATAGCACCTTAATAGATTTTCTCATCACAAAATATATGTTTTCATTTCATCAATAATAATAATAATACTTGATAAATAATTTTGATAATTCATGGAATATGAAGCCCTTACAAACTTCAAAATAAATAAAAGTAGGCGATGTGGATGTTTGAATTCCAAATTAATAGATATATGATATATTTAAATTTTATAACATTATTTGTTAACAATTTGAATCCTAATTTTGGAACACTAATTTCGTTTACAATTAAAAATATTTCCAAATTTAAAACCACCTAATACACTAAAATTCAAGTTTGAAAAGTTTTAAATCGAATCAGCCAAATAAACTTAAACATTAATTTTACTACTCACATTGTAAATGTAATCATTCATACGCTTACCAGTCTGCATGTGAATTCCATAGATTTTTTTAAGCTACATACTTGTAAAATATCAATACGCGACACAAAAATTCATTATATAATTTATTTTAAAATCATTTCTATCATTTTACAATACCTGTTGATCAGGCGCCTTACAAATAAAATGTAATTAAAAACACTTAACTAGGATTCAATACAATATAAAAAAGTATTTACTTATAAATGCAATAAAGACCCTGTAAAAGTCATATATAATTCTCAAAAAGAGGGAAAAAACCACTGAAAATTGAAAACAATAACAACCTTCCTTTGTAATTGGAAGTTTGGCAGAATAAAGGTATACATTTGGCTACATAAAAACACACAAGATAATTCAAATTCCTATATATTGTGCACAAAATTTATATTGTTAATAACCTGTTTGACTCAAATAGAAGTCATTATATAGATACTAAACTAAATTCCAATAAATAATAAAAACTAATCAAATGTAAATACAAGCTTATACAAAAGCAAGTACCGTAAAATCCGGCGTATAACGCGCACTTTTAACACAAAAAATAAGATTGAAATTTATGGGTGAGTGTTATACGCCGGATATAAAAATGAGAGCTTTAAAAATAAAAAAGGATGGGCATAGAAACAAATTAGACTTCTACATACATGAAAATACCATTTATTTAAAAGAAATGACATTCCTCTTATGAACTTAAAGGGTTGTAGTTCTAGAAAAATAATTTTTTTTTTCTAAAGCTTGGGGTAATACCTCAATTAAATGACTTCAAAGCATAAGAGCATTGAATACGCACATAGTAGGATTCTTCATAAAAAAAAAAGGGGGGTGCGCGTTATACAGCGAATATACCTAAAAATTGAAAATTGCAGCTTGAAAGTGTAGGTGCGCGTTATAGGGCGGTGCACGTAATACGCCGGATTTTACGGGAATATATAAAAAAATTAAGTCAATTCCTACTTCATTCGAAAAACTTACTCGAGCCATCTGTGGCAAAATAAATCCAACTTCGTCAGAAATAAGGCGGAATAAATTTAAAACTAAAAAATAAAATTTAATTAATGAATTAATATTTGAAAAAACTGTATTAACATCAAGTGTCATCTACTACAAGTTTTAAAGAAAATGTATTTGAACTTGAATGGATGAATAAAAATTATTTTATAAACGAATAGGGAGAGAGTGCAAACTAATAATAGGAATTGAATAAAGTTTTCTGGAGAGACGAAAGCAAAATCTGCAAAAACTCATTATGCTTCGAATTAATATATTAATATACTTTCATGAATTAAAAATTAGCTTCCCGAAAAAAGCCCCACTCTGCGGAAAAATTCCTCTACGCTGAAGTCCATCTAAGTGAGAAGTTCGTCCCTACCCGCAGCTGATATTCGATTCTCTCCGACTAACGGGCGTCGGCACAAAAATAATTACCCCTTTGGTAACAACACCCCCCTTTTCACGCTTCCAAACAATTCCCTGCAGTCGTTATTTGATACCTGACGTCTTTCGGCTGAATCAGCCCCGGAAACACTTCCTTAATTTAAGGGGCGGACTCACCCTCTTCTGAGTCAGCAGCCCTCGCAATGAGTAATGTAAACGCCCCTTCCCATCACAACACAAATTAGGAGAGTAGCCCCGATCTTTTATCTTTTCCTATAAACAAAAGATCGCCACCAATTAAAAGTATCCATCAGTTCCACGAAGATAACTAACACGATTTATTCGATACGGATTCCAAGTTTTGCTTACGAAGAACTTTGTTTCGGAACTTGGTACATAGTTTTTATTTGTTTCACTCAATGTTTGGGATAAGATTCGGAATTCTATGTGGTAGAATTCTTAAGTAATTGATTATGACTTCGTATTTTGTTCGTTAATGATTGAAGATGAGATAAATTTCACTTATTAATTGTGTGAACACATAACCTTATCACACATTTATCTTATCAATATTTTGTACTTAACCGTTAAGAATTAATTATTCTGTCAATTTATCAAGTTTTTTTTTTGCTGATTACACAACATCTGAATATACTTTATGTCAATTTGCACTCGGTTACTTTTCTGATACATAGTCAGTGGCGCACACAGGGGAGAGGGTCCCCGGATCCGCCCGCCCCCCCCAAGCCCCCGAGTTTTTTTCAATTGATTTTAATCCAATGTAAATAGTACGTAAAATTTAATTAAGTATTTGTTAATAATAATTGATTTTTTACTGTTTTTTGTTCTGGAAAATCGACAAAGCCAAAATAATATGCTGGGCAGCGCATTGGAGCACGATACGAGAATGGTGGACTTTCAACCCTGGACCTCCCCCAAACTTAAAAAAATTTCTGTATGCGCCACTGCATAAGTTAGATACGAAATATTTAATTTTATATTCCTGATATTTTCAGTATCTTGTTAATAATTTTGACGCAAATAAGACTACTAGTGGAAACTGTTCATTACTTTTGAAACGTAGTAAAATAAAGAGCTTAAACACTATATTTTCTTTTAGAATATAAACATACAATGTTTTTTTTCTGCCATAAAAATCAGGCAACTGCCACAACTCTTATTTGAAACAGAACACTTCCTTTTTCACTTTAAAAAAAAAAAAAAAACTTTCAAAGTTCATTCTACTTAGTGACGTTGTTATTCTATCCGAGAGTTTGATTATTTCTGCAACCCGCTTTGAGAACTTCTCCAGTGAAATTTGCATACCACCATTACACACGGCGAACGAGCACCAGAGACTTTTAAAAGAGTTGTTTTATTCCAAACTCTAGACGTAAACATTTCGTGCGCAAACATGCTTCCGAGAAGAGAGAGAGAGAGACCTCCAGAGGTCATGATTAATAGTATCGCTCAAGAGGAACTTTCAGAAAAACAAACTTTCCTCTCACTCTAGCGGCGGCGAGCAGAAACAAAAGTTGCAGAGGCCTAAACACGCGCTCGTTAAGGCCAAACTTTAAATAGGGAAGGAGAGAGACGATAAAACATAATTCAGGTCAGAACTCTTCAGTGGATGGAACGTCACGAAGCAAGTTCTTCCTCGACACAGCCATAAGAACTGAAGAATTTTAAAGGAGTGCAAAACGAACACGTCAAAGAGTCGTAAAGTTGTTTTAATGTTTTCAGTTATATTGATGATTCTAAGGAATTTTCTCGGCTTTATTTCTAGAATAGAAATTTAACAGTTTTAAATTTAAAGACAAAGCATCCTGGCATTGAAGAAATCTATAGAAATTTCCCTCTTTGTATAAGATAAACCAAAAGTCTGGACCTGATTATAAAAATGTAGTATAAAATAACCGTTTAATATAACGATGTAACCTTTGTATCACTGGACAGGTCTGTTTTAGTAGTTCTTTTTGAACAACAAATGGCGGAAGGCCGGCATGTCATGAGTTTGAGCTTAGTACCGCTGAAGATCCCCTCCTCAGAGGAGACCCCTGCACATTAAATATGTCGAGGCTCAAACGTCCTCCCGTTGGTGTGGTGGGAAAGTTAGGAGAAGGAGGTGCCAGCTCAGGTGTCGTCAGCGTCGCTTGACCTTGGTTGAAAATTACGAGGTCTATAAAGCTGCCTTCTTCATAGATTCCCAAGCTGCAGTTTTAGCTTTAAGAAGTAATACACCAACTGACTGCCTTAACACAATGCAGTACCGAACTGAAATTGCGTAGCTAATTTCATATGGCTGGCAATCTTACAATGGGTCCCTAGTCATGTTGGGATCCCTGGCAATGAGAGAGCCGACGAAACAGCCAAGCAGGGAGCCAAGTCATCCGAACAGGAAGTCCCCCTTCACTCTCAGAAAAGCAAAGAGCATTATTTCCACATTAATTGAAAAATATACTATTGTGACCCAAAAGACCTTGGAAAGCCATGGGAAACTGGCCACTGTGGGTCCAATCCCCAGGAACCTGGAGAGAGCCGTGGCTGTTGCCCACTTTCGTCTAACCACCGGACATGACTTTTTAGGAGTATACCTCCACTGGCTTTGCTTGGCTTCTGACGAGACCTGCCCACTCTGCGGCCATGCCAGAATGGTTGGCAACCACCTGCTCCAATGCACAGGACTTGATGAATACCCAACTGACGACATTGTCAGTCGATACTGGAAGGCTCGGCGTCAAATGGTCAAGAAGCCAAGCGTGGGCGTTGCATAAACAAATAAATAAAATTACGAGGTCCGTTGACAAAAGCCCTCGAGTAGCTGCCTAGTACGACGTTAATACTTACTTCCTTACTCACTCCCTCATTCACTCTTGAGTGAGTCATCCTTATACATATTCCCAAGAATCAGTGTCTGGGGAATATTTGTAAGGAAGACATTCTTTTCGGTCGATACAGTGTCAATTCAAGAGAAAACCCAAAGTGTGCTTTGATTTCACGAAACGAATTCGCCCAGTAATGCTCAGCGTAAGTTTCAACACTGTTATGGACACAACACTCTTGATTTAAACTCAATAACGTGATGGTGCAAAATGTTTAAAGAAACTGGCAGCCTAATATTAGACACGTTAAAGAACATTGGCGGGAACATGAATAGCGCCCAGACATTTTACGAGCTACCAAGGGGGTACAGGTTGCAAATTTACTGAGTTAAATGGTTTTATGAACAAAATCATTGCTGTACTTACAGTATATTCGGATAAGCATATGCCCAGTGTCGGGTTATTCATTGGGTGCTTGGGGCAGGTGCTCCTAGATAAACTGGACTTAACCACATTTTCTGGTTATTAACCCTTTAACTGTCAAGTTATTTAGATGATGTGGGTACACAAATTGTCAAATTTTTTTGAACCAAAGAACTTCTAACCTCTAACCTTTGAAATCTTCAGTAAAGTGCTGCCATCTATTGAATTGAGCGCACAGTAACTTTTCCCGAGAATCAGTCCGGTTTGACAAAGAGATGAAGCCCAAACAAACGTCTCCCGATATATATTCGGGTAAAACAATACGATGCACTCAAAAAGAAATTACCCCGAGTAGTACTCGGGCGTGACATTTTCGATCACCAGTGCTGTGCCCGAGATTGTCTCGGGCATGACAGTTAAAAGGCTAATTTCGATCCGACAGTGCCAAGGGGGTCTGTAGATATTCTACGCCCAGTGCCCGAAATGAGCTTAAATCGTCACTGCATCTGTCTATAATTATAATAGTTTGAGCAGAAAAAAATATTTATTAAGCGGGCAAGAATTTTGGTTCACACTATATATCGGCATTTTCCTCCCCCCTAAAAAAATATTGAATCGTAGTAATAATTTGAACTCGGGTAAGGGGTGGGGGTGGAGGAGAGAATAATTTTATTACAAGTATTACTGCATGAATGAGAAGTTAGCGCCTAACGGTATGTGAACATCATAAGTCCTCATGTATTAACAGTTTCACAGAAGAAATATAATTTCCACAAAAATATTTTCATAAATTTACACAAAATCCGTTACTTTTCTAAATTTTTCTATTATACGAAAGAATCTGTGAGCGAGTAGAGAGTTTCATATCTTAGACTAATGTAGTTCTCCTTAAATCTTAATTTCCATGGGTCAGTTAGGCGATGATATCCAATGATTTTATGATTCCAGTAATTTGTCCAAGACCATCTTTAGTTAATTTTGTTTATTGGACGAAACACATAGAAGACATCACGCAAAGAACATTACGTAAACAAAAACTACCTCTACGAGCCAAACAAAGTATATAGACTCTTAGCTGACTTGCAGCGCCATCTATATTAAAGAATTTAATTTACAACATAGACATCAGTCTTCTGCTGGGTGAAGGACAACAAACCTAAAATTTGGCTTCTAGAAAGGATACTAATAATGTAAAAGAGATGATTTAACTTTTATTATTAAACTTTTGTTCGTTTTAAATAATAAAAACGTAATATATTATTTCTCAAAATGCTGCCAATGAACTTGGAAAATTAAAATAGTCTTTTTCCAAGATCTTATGGTGTCAAAAATGCATTTTATATGACTCATATTTTCTACACACAGACTGAGGAACATAGTTCTTTCCGCATTATAATCCACCACTAGCTGTCAATCTAAATCATCATCCCAGGATCAGGAATTCTTTCATCAAGGTGCCAAGTGGTGAAAGAAGACTAAACAAAATATTTATTTACTTGTTTATGGTTTTCCTCTTCATCTCGGCTATCAATCAACACGACAATTTATCATGAATTTATTTTATTGATTGCTTCTCGGTGAATAAAATAAACATGAGAACATTTTCTTTTTTCAGAGAATATTCTTTTAATTTATGAGTCACTAAGCAATAAATGCCAAATGAGTATTTAAGAAAATATACGAGAAATTTATTAAAAAGTACTTTAGAATTTGAACCGAGTTAAATTAAACTTCAAGTATCTTACATTTGAAATTAAAAAGAAACATCGATTTAAACACATTACTAAATTTAAAACTAACATATCTTAAATAAAAGAAATCTAGTTTTATTGTAATTAAAATAAATATTACCATCACCATTAAAATAAAATCAGAAAAGAAAATTCATCAATGAATTGAAAGAATGCATTTTAAAACACTATCTAAACAACCAAATGCGCACGCACTTATGAATACATAAACTTATGAAAACCGAAATTATATTAAATTCAATTTCAAAAGTTTCAAAGTATATAAAAGGAAAATATTCAATACGTTTAAGCAAAAAATTCATTTTTCAAATTTAGATTACTATGAAATTATAGTTCCATTTTAGTCTGATATTAAAAAATTTCATGCATACATATGTAATAATTTATCGTTTAAATTTTCTCTCGGGACATTTTATTTAATTCATATAGGTCTTGAGCCCTCCAAGACTTAGCGTGATAGTTAATTTTTTAGTTCACCCACCTAACGAGAAATATCATGCTAACCACAACTGTATCTCCTCAAAAAATGCAACAACTATATTTTTAAAACAGTGATGAAATATTACATCACCCAACTATTCTGACCCATCCCTGATGTCATTAATAGAAATCATGATTCTAAAGCTTCCGGTTTATGAAACCAAAAGCTGAGATCTCAGGAACGAAAAAAAAAAAAACGCTTTTGTGTACTGTTCCATATTCGCGTGTGTTTGTGTTAAGTTTTTTTGTGTCTCTACTTTGTTTTAAAATCAATAAATATGCAATTAAAACACCAAGAAGTTTCATCAATATTTGAATGATTGCAACAAGATAAATAGATTGTCCCAGTTAAATGTTTTAATTCCCGTGAAATCGTGACATATATATGTGATGCTCCAAGTCAGCATCGAGAGCTTTTTGTAAAAAAGAATAGAGTTTATTCTGCGAGCAATCGACACATTTGCTAAGAGAAACGAACGCCAAATGTCCCGCAAAAAATTAATTGGGCTCTATACTTATTTCCAGACCTGCTGAATAACACTTTTTGGTCCACATTTTCGATTCGAAAGGAAAGAGTGGTATCGTACATGGGAAAAACATAAAATTTAATGAGTCGGAATCGGAATTGTTATGCTTAGAATATCCTTTCTGAGAAATAATTAGAGGTTTAATTTAAGACTCGACTATGTTATGGAAAATAAAAGTTAAATGGTAAATAGAAGATTTTAATTATTCTTAAGTATATATAGTCTGGTAATATTTATCAACAATGTACATAATAAATTTACATCTAGTAATAAATTTTACTTTCGAAATTTTCCTTTCCCACAACGTAATCATTCCATAACTTGAATGATGGCAACGTGACAAGGAAAAGCAACGATGCGATGAATTTGACAAAAACTTAATATTTTTTTTTCATCTCATTGTCTGAGAAAACAAAGTTAATATCATCAAGTAACCGCGTCAGAGCCCCTTCAACCCATTTCATTTTTTATACACCCTCTAAACGGATGAATTCTGAATTCCAGCTATTTTTCACCGTCCATACGGTTTTTCAAATTAAGTTTCGTTTCTCTTCTTATTTGTCCAGACACTTCACTCCAGAAAAGAAAGACTCAATTTAATTTCATCCAGAACTATCACAGAGAGAATCCATCCTCTTTCATTTCTTTTAAAATAGAGTAAATTTAATTAGCGCACTCTCTTCCTCTCTCCTTTTTGTTCTGGGATATTTTGTTACCATTCGTCCCTTTTTCACGCAGTCTGAATCTTATTGGACAAGTTGAGAGGAGGAGGACTCAATGCGAAATGGAATCGCAGTGTTGTGCAGCGGAGAGGATGTATCTAATTGTTCGATTGAAAAATATAGGTTACAAAAATATTTGTCGGAGAAATTATTCTTCAATTAGTTAGGTTTCGACCCTGAAAACGGAACAACGTTTACAAAGAAAATTAATTAAATTTTTGAGCTTTTTTTAGTAAAAATTGAATTTACAGTATTCTTTTTATTAGAACAAAAACTACATGAAATTCTCAATTTATACACTGAGACGCAGCATTTATACTTAGATAATAGAAAGACCATGATGATGGAAAATTTTAAACTAGATCTTCTAATATATTTCACACTTTTCAGGCCAATAATTCAATTGTTAATAAGCTTATTGAAACAGAAAGACGTACACAGAGATGTACAGTTGTATTAATGTACATCAGAAACTGATTTTTACTATAAGCAGCAATCAATAAAATTAATAGAAAATCTTCGATTTTAAGAAAGCATAAGGATTACATTTGAAAGTTATTTTTTCACATTTAAATCTTCACATTTCACTTGGAATCTATCATACTTAAAAACTGTATATAGTAGTAGTTTTTTTCTATTTTTCTAAAAGGTGCCCCAGAATTCATGTAAGAAGTAATTTGCATAAAACCACAGATTTATAATTAAAACTTCTAAGCTGATTCGTAAAATATACTGTATAGGGTTGTATATAGAATGTATATATATATAGAGAGAGAGAGAGTATATCGGGTAAAGCTATACGGTTTAGATGCGTCAACACCCATTCCTTAGTTGAAGTTTTCCATGCCCATTTTGCATTAATGTGGCTGTATTTCGTTGATACAAGTCTCAATTTTCTTCTTCAAGGCGTGGATGGTTGTAGGCTTGTTGACATTAGCCTTACACTTCGAAAATTACCAAAATAAAAAAACTCACCGTCGCTAAATTACACGACCAATAGGAGACCATTTCTGATCACCAAAACTGGAAATTACATGATCAGTAAGTTTTAAAATATTTTTCGACAATGGGAACGAGTTGTTCTTTCGTATAGTACACCATTTTGAATAATCATGAATTGTTAGATGTCCCGTGATTTTTTTTTTCTCTTCTTCTTTGGCAACACTTTATCATGCAAATAAATTCAAATCTTGCGTGAATTCTCTTACTTTATCTATAGCCTAAAATATATTTCCGTACTTACGTACCATCGCAACCATACCAACTTTCAAGATAACTCACCAAATTGGCAACCTCGATTTCACATGTGTCGTAGGTGCTGAATTGGCAACCATTTGCTTCGTTTCATATTTCTCCGCTTGTCGCCATTCTAAACTTAACCGTTCGTTGATATGGAATGCTCGAATACTAAAATGCGAATCTGGGATTTACAGAATTCTTAAATAATAAAATTAATAATGTAATTACTATTTTTGTGTTATTATACATACTAAAATAATATAATATAAAATTCATAATAAAATAAAATAAATTAAATAATAAAAATCAGTTATTTTTTATTGATTATTATTTATTTATAATTACCGTAAAATCTGGCGTATAACGCGCACTTATACTTTCAAGCTGTCATTTTTAATTTTGCGGTATATTCGCCGTATAACATGCACCCCCTTTTTTCGAAGAAACCTGAAATGTAAGTGCGCAATGCTTTTGTGTTTTGAAGTCATTTATTCGAGGTATAATTCCAACCTTTGAAAAATATAGTATACTTTTAGAGAACTACAGCCCTTTAAGTTCATAAGGAATGTTATTCTTTTGAATAAACAGTATTTCGATATATCTAGAAGTCTAATTTTCTTCTGTGCTAATCTTAATTATTATTTTTAAAGCTCTTTTTTTTTTATACCTGGCGTATAACGCTCACCCTCAAATTTCGAGTTTAATTTTGCGTTAGAAGTTCGTGTTATACGCCACATTTTGCGGTACTTAGTATTTTCACATAGTATTTTTTAACTACGGGCTCCACATACCCATCAGTGTAATCTGTTTTTAGAATTCGCGCGTTTTTATTCAATGTCGCCAATAGGGTTGCGATATTACGTTAAGTGACCAATATCGTTGCGATAGTATGTAAGTTTCTATGTTCCTTATCCAATACACCAGCTCAGAAACTACTTTGTGAAAAAAAAAGACATGTAAATTTAACCACCATTTTTAAGCAAAATAAGAGCCAAGACTGTCCATAATTAAAATACAAAATTTCCCTTTATAGAAAAAACATTTTTTATTTTGATGCCAACAAATTCGGCATGTCCTTCTAAATTCCCATTTTGAAAAAATGTAATTTTTTTTTTTAATATATAAAACCCTTCATTTTAAAGAAATTATTCAAGTGCTAAAGTCTTTTCCCGTACGGCTTCTGCATTTTGCTGGACGGCAATCTGGCGTTCTGGCGCAGACTCTCGAGGTCGGAATCTAAATGAGACTCGAGGTCGAGGCACACCGGTCCACCACGAAGGCAGGCCATTATCGCAAACTCCTGTGTAAAACATGTACACTATAAAAGACAATCAATCAATCAATGGTGTGCAATTTTAGTCTTCAGAATCTCATATAATATGAAAGTAAGGAAATAAAAGAAATTTCTTGCACCATGATTATTTTCTGTATTGAATTCGGTCTTAATATAGCTAGAATAGTAAATTTAAGTCTAAAATTTGGTAATAATCAAGGACGTAGGCTAAAATAGGATCCACCGTAGTAAAACACAATTATAATAATATCAATCTACTATAAGTCCTCGGGTCCGGCTAGGTGGAGTGGTTGGTTTTTCACTGACCTTCTGCACTTAAGGTTGAGGGTTAGACCATGGCCCAAGTCGGTGGATTTTCATGATGCAGAAAATCAACAGCGGCCATGTCGTACGATTATACGGCATGTAAAAGATACTTAGAATGTCTGCATGGCTTGAGTGCTCTTGGCAAAATTAAATCCTAGTACAGGTTCACATCATCAAAATTCAGGTGCCTCCTTCTGTGGAGGAAACTGGACGTAAAAATTACCTGCAGCGATTAGTATCCGCCTTATATTGTGCTGCACTAAAAAGAGATACCAGCTCCCGGGGAATGTACCAGGTCTGCAATGGTAAAACACTAATCCGCAACTCATTAGAAATTTAAAAAAAGACAAAAAGTTAAATATAAATAACGTGGTCCAAAAATTAATCTTTCTGCAAAAATATTTTCAGTCATAATTAATAGGCTAATTCTTTAAATTTATGTAAGTCATGTATTAAATGAAATATAGTGCCCGGAAAATATCAAATTAGTCTACGAAAAAATATATTGAAATAAAATAATAGCATGTCATTTCTTTGCTAAGAGCTAGTTATTCAATTAAAGAATTTCGACGAAATGTAACAGAACTTATTGTATATTACGTACATTTCACAAGGTTTCATTTGAATCAACATAACTTAAAAAAGGATAAATAATAATAAATTGAAATTTTGTTCTATATAAATGTATCGGTTTTGATTATTTGCGTAATATATATATAAAACTTTTGCTAATATCTTCATATATATAAATTCCATTATATTTAAATAAGCATTAGTTTATTATAAGATGATAAAATCATTTTTTGCTGCACTTTTAAATTTTCTGCAATTATTAAATGATTCAATTTACCCTCCCACTATATGAATTTATTAATGTAATACAAAGAAAAAAATACTCACTAAGTAAACCTATTTTTACGATGGATGCGACAATCGCCGTAATTATTAAATCAAGAATGCCTATGGGAAACATCGTTACGATAAACTGTAAAATTTTTGTAGCTGTTTCGCTTAATTCGATTTCCATCGTTGATTTAATTTTTTCTGCAAAATAATTTAGAGATCACAAAGTGTGTGTGTAATATCTGAGTTTTAAAATAAACGTTATTGGTATATTAGTTTACATTTGCTATGGTGTTGGCTTTATTGTAGCAGATTTTTTTAACAATGCATATTAACATTATTGTTAAGATCAATAACTAAAATTACCTTTGATATCTAACAAAGAAATAGTTTTTTTACAATTCAAATGAACAAACTGCAATAGAGAAAGATTTGTTGAGAATTTTTAACATTTGTGTTTTAAAAAAAAACGTGTTCTCTTCATTTACAAAATAACCCATTATCAATAAGCGAAGTAAGTTTGAAATCTGAGCTAATCCATTTATATAAATATAGGGGAAATATTAAATACAGCAGCAAAATTATGATTCTCATGTTAAAAAGTAAAATTAGTATTTTTCTTTTAAATATTTATTATTAAAAAATTATCTTAGGTAGTATTTAAACGAATATTATTAACATTTACTTAAAATGTACTTCTCAGTCTTAAGTTTAAAAAAATGATTTGTGTGTGAAGGATTTTTTAAAATTAAATATAGAAGGCGCACAGAATTTGCCAATATTTTTGGTTAAATAACAAATTTGTTAGGGCATTTTTTTTTTAAATTTTTTTTTAGTAGTCTTACGAAATTAAAATTCTTGTTAACCATTAAAATATTTTGGATTCCTGTTGAAAAACTTGGGAAAAAAATCGTCAAAATTGCCAGATGGCACTCATTAATTCATTTTAGCAGTTTTGTGAGGAGACGATTGCAAAACCCTTTCAGACTGTCTACTGGATTTCTCCAGAAACTGCTTTATTGGAAGAATGGTTAATTTGAGTTTGTCTAATGTCGTACTAGAATTTTTTAAAAATATGCAAACCACTTCATATATTTTAAATAAATTAATTGGAGTTATGATTGATTATTAAAGTCGTACTGAAAAGCAACACGTGGAACGTTGGAAAAGAACACCATAGTTTAGAACTACATTCAAGTGACAAAGACGACGCGTTCCACGCATGGTAACATCATGATCCCCCAAATTGACTACTTTTCTGGGTAGCAAGAGGAACGGCTTTCGCCAAAAAGTATTTTATTTACAAATTAATTTTTTAAAAATTAACACCATTGTTAAAGTTTCGGTGCTAGTTTGAAATCCGGGGACGTGTCGCCTTGTTGTTCATGTTTGCCAAGATGGGCAATAACATTACAATATGGTTTCGGACGCCGGCATGTTGGATTCCATTCCAGCGACAGCAACCGCTGCTTGGCGACATGTCCCCGGATATCAAACTAGTTCCAAAGATTCTAGTTTTCTCAGATGTTCGCTGGTGATAAGTTCAAGTTCGGATCAACGGTCGTTCATCTTCAGATGATCGTCTCCCGGGTGCGGTTGTTCCCGCAACCTTTTTCGTTTGTATCGCCCCTGGTCAATCACTGGTAAGGCTGCCCCTCAGTCTTAAAGATGTCCTCCTAGTTCTTTCATATTTTCATCCCCCTTTGTCATCTCCTGATCCCACTTTTTAAATCCCCTGGAAAGGCTTCTTTCACACCCCAAATTATTGTTTAATTGGCGAGCGTCGCGGTCCGGTACCTAGCATCCTCTGTCTTGATCCTAACTCCATTGGTTCTTTGAGACAAAAGGTCATCGCATCTGAGATCAATTACGTCTCCGTACCTCGTAAACCATATGGAGGGTCTATCAATTGACTTGGCACTTTGACCCTGAAAATATCCTCCTGGGCATGTCTTCCTCTCCACAAGCCAACATTCCTTCCATTCAAGTACTTTGCGACCAACATGTGCGAATGAACGAAAGAATGGGGGACCATCCAACAGGAATGTCTCTTCTTTTAATCATTGTGACGAAAACACCATCTACATGTTGGAGAAGGAAGATGTGTGGTAACATCAGAGCCGTTTCCAGAATCGGCTTAGCATCTGTTCTGCCCCCGGGCGTGAGAGAAGAATACGTGGTCCTCTTTGAAGAATACAATGAACCATTTGGCCATTCTGTTTTTGGGCCTCAACACTGACAAGTATTATCGTAAGGTATTCGTCTAATGAGGCGATTCTACACCATCAAACTTACCCACCACACCAATGAGAAGACTTTAAGGACCGAAATATTTAATGAACATCAATCCTTCTGCACAAAAGGTCTTAAATAGCATTTAAAACTCGATCCAACGATTTGACAGAAATAATCCTGGCTACAAAGTCGCAGTCATGACAACTCTGCTACCACGGCCTCAAAGTTCATCTGACATATTTATCCGTGGTTTCTGGGGAAAAATTAACATGTTTCGGTAATCAATGAATAGTTTCATCAAAGGCGGTTGATTTGTATTACTTAGTTTCACGAAGGATATTGATGGAGAACATCATGGTTTTGAGATACGATCAAGCGGCGAGATCAAATCGACGCGAACTTTTCGGGATCTAATTCAATTAAACTGGCATCAACTCTCACCATTCCAAAAAATAGAGAGTGTTTAAGTGTTTTATTAATGTCGCGTTATAAAAGCAATATGCTGGTTTTTTTGGCGATGGATTTCATAATTATGAACCACGGTCAAATGACGAAGAAGATACATGAGCTGGCATTCCACTCTCCGGACTTTCACACCACGCCCATGGGAGGGCTTTGAGCCTTGACAGGTTTAACGCGCATCAGTTCCTGTACACGGAGGGTCTTCTGGGTCTATAGTTGCATAAGGGCTTGGAATTATGACATTCCGGCCACGAGTTTGATACCCCATACCCAGTAGGCTACAGATCAAAAATAAAATTAGGGTTGGAATTTGAGACGAACATAATCTCAAATCATGATCTTTATAATTGAACATAATTGTACGTGAAATTCAACCGGGTTTTATTCTTTTTCGGATATTCTTCGAATCGCCCATTTGGAAGCCCAAAATCTCAACCGGCCCAAGAATACTTATTGTGAGCTGTGGCTAAAAATTATTGAATTATTCGCTTAACTATTGTTAAAATAACGAATCCTTTAATAATAACGAATCTGGTTGTCAATATAGAATAACAAATCCGATCCAATAAGAAAACGTTAAATGCGATGACTTTTTTCCCAGTTTAAAAATCTTCACTATATATATAATGTTTCCGTTTACTCCTTCGTCTATTTTAAAAACACCAAAGTTACATCCAGCCTCGACAGTAGAGATATTTTTTAAGGTCCATTGAGTGTGTGCGAGACTTTTTTTTTCCCCCTTCAAGAGAGTCAGAGGCCTCCATCCCCATAGCAGCAATTTGTCAAGGTTTTTTTTATTCCCTTCCTTGCGCTTTTCGATAATTTATAGATTGGCTTCCACCCCGTTAGACTTTTTTCCCTCTCTTTTTCCCTGCGCCGAATGTTGGATAGAGAGCGCACAACTTCTTTCCAGAGGGGCTTGTGCTGCAACGAGAATCCTAAAGATTTATCGGACTATTAATTTTAGTTTTGCGCCATTTTACTAGTGGCTGTCATCTCTCGTGCCGATAGGACGAGTTACGACTCAACTCCATGCACTGCTCTCGTTCCGAGATGGATTTGGAATATATTTTATTTTACTTTTTAACAATGGAAGAATGCTGTAAGAGAATATAAAAGAAAAGTAGAAGATGCATTTGATGATTGTGTTAAACACATTTTTTAATGCACTCATTGAATAAAAGCAACATACAAATAGCTATTAATACTATTCTTTGAAATAAAATATTAAATAAAGGGTAAGAAAAATATTTAATGTCATAAAATTTGTTGCGCCCTTGCCCTTTTTAAAACGAATAAATGAAAAATTTCTTCAACGCTGGAAAACACATACAATTAAGATTAAGGACAAATTATTTTCAAAAATTATTCTCATAAAATAGCTAAAATCCGCCTTTCTAATTAGGCTGCAAGAATTGTATGACAATAATAATTTATGTATAAATTAATAAAAATGTTGTAGGGAATGAATAATAATAATAAAAACCGAAGAAATATTTTAAATTTTGATCCACTGTTCTAAGACGAGGATGAAATCTGAGCTGATACTGTAACATCGTGACTCCGTTACTTTACTTAGTAACGTGGTAGCGTCAGAGATCACACAGCTAATTGCCATAAAGACATTTTATTCTAGAGTAAATAATAAAAAGACTATTCATTATTAATACGTCACAGTACACAGTTTTTTTCGCGATAGGAAAGTTATTTTTCAATTTCAGTTCATGTATGTCAGGCGTTGCGCAGCTGATTTCGGCACTCCGTATTTCACCATAAGACATAGTTCATCAGGAGACAAAGTTCATCCACCTAGGTCATTGGGCGTCGCTGCCCCGAGAATCTTCGAAGAGAACAAAACTTCTCAGTGAAGCTATTTCGTAAAAGGCAAGAGATCGAGAGTCTTTAAACTTCAGAGACGACCCTTTAAACTACTTGGGCGGGTCACTTCCACGCCCACAATCACCTCCCACTGGCGCATATAAAAAATCTGCATTCGGCTCTCCTCACTGTAATTCTACTCCATTGGTGCGTGGGTACAATAGGCCGGCACGTCAGATCTCCACTACAAGACGGCATCGTGTTCACCATCTGGACCAAGGTGTCTTGTCACAGTTACACTGAGGGTGTGTCTTTGTCCTGACCAACCGACATTACTCTTCATTCAAGTTGTCTGCGACCCAGATGTGCGAGAAGAACCCAACACAACGGAGGCTGTGTTCCTCGAAAATTTCTTCCTATAGACAGTTGTAATTAACGATCGTCTGTATGTCGACTAAAGAAAAGGAGAGGTGACATCAAAGCCATTTACCAAGACAGTTCATATATGATATGTCCTAGGCATACGGAAAGAATAGCCAGTCTTCTTTTTGGAGATACATTGTCCCATTTGGACAACTTGATCCCCGATGCGTCAATCTTGACAGATATAGATGGGGAAAGTTCCACTAATGAGCAGACGTAATCTTCATAGCATACTATATGGTATTTATGTATATAACTTAGACATTAAATTCTACTTGATATCAAGTAGTTCTAGGCATTCCGCACAATGGATCTTTTTAAATCGGAACGTGAACCAGAGATCAGATTAGAAAAGAAAGCGAAGGTATAAATCCTTTCATAATGATCATTCAACTATTATGACTATTGTTGTCTTTATACAGAAGTTAGTAAGTTAAGGTTTATTAACGTCATCCTTCGATGCCGCACAAGGACTATTGGCAACGGACCTCGCAATTTTGAGCAACGATCATGTGACGAGAAAGTCATCACCACTGACATTCTTCTCGGTAAATTTCCACACCACACAAATATAAGGACTTGAATCTTAACAGATTTAATGTGCATCAGCGCTTCTACATTGTGGGTTTACAAAGATAACAGGACTCGAAACGACGATTCGGCAAAGCCAGTCCTAAGCTCGCGACCAGGACCATTAAGCTAAAGTGTTCACGAGAAATATAAGGATTTGATGCAATTATAAGATAATCATAAGATAACCTAAATAATAATTGTTGTTGTTTTAAATCTCCTTGGAGTGTGAAAGCCTACACCAGGTCCATTTGATCTTTTGCATAAGAATGTCACAAACCAGGTCTTGATCTCCAAACCACTGTCCTAGGAAAATACCCCAGCAGTCCAGAAGATAAGCAAGAGAACAGGTAAAGAAAGACTTTACCTCTTGCACAAAGGTCATACCCCGCAGGTGACCACTTCTAAAGCGCGTCAAGGTTGTCTGAAGAGCCCCGGATCTCCTGCACTGTAGATATAGACCAGGACTCTTAGCTGCGTACCAGTGATGAACAGGAGGGTTTCTCCGAGTCAGATTCAATCTCTGTAGTGGGAATGCATTTCAGAGTGGCTCAAGACAGAAGAACTGGGGTTAAGGAAATCACAACCCCTACCAGCCAGCTCATCAGCTGGTTCGTTCCCAGGTACACCCACATGCGACGGTATCCACTGGAGACACACTTGTTTCCTCTGACCAAGTCCAGCCAATTTGGATATAATATCTAGACCAGTATTGCCCTTAATTTTTATTTTAAATAATAATTACCGTACTTATTCTAAAAACAAACGATGTCTTGTTCCAAATAATGATCTTACACTACACACATAACAGGTTAAAAAATATACTTTCCAAAAGAATAATGTTTCAACATCCCACCTAAATCTTGAAAAAGAATGAGAATTAGAAGCATACCATTTGTTGCTGTAACTCACGATGCAAACTAATATTTTTGACATCCCACTAGAGTGAAGGAATCACTTAATCTCCTCTGGATCTATTCCAAGCCAAACATCTCTACTCTAAACCAAACAACCCGAATCCATTTATTTCGAATCTAAATGACACCGAAACGGCCAGACGATCCATTTTCACCATTGTGCGCAAGATGTCTCAGTTGGAATTCTAGCTTTCACATGGAACACAAAGATTTGCATAAATTCCCAACTGGGAGAAACATCATTCATCATTTACAGCTTGTTCTCAAGTTACACAGGGAAACGCCAAATGTAAAGCCTTTGACGTATCAATTCGAATTCGTATGTATTGTTATATTCTATTTTGAAAAAACTCTACCCAAAAGTAATCGAATTATCTGGTTGTAAAGTCATGAAATCAATTGTAATGTTGAGCCCTAAGTTCATCATGTAAACATTTAAGTAATGATGAGTGGCAGTGAATAACTTAAGCAGTTAAATCAATATTGTTAAATTAAATGTTATGCATTTAGCACAACCTACGTATAATCAACGCAGAAGTTTTAATCAGTACTTATGTCAACAAGAGTTTACGGGTAGATTTAGAGATAAATGTAGAGCTTCCATTCAAACACAATGTGAATATTTTTAGATAAAATGTCTGAATTTTTTTTCTTTATTTATAAAAGTGGTCAGTTTAATAAGTGCATATGTAAAAAAGCGATTTTAAAGACATTGAAAAAAATCTCCTCCATGAAATAAAATTTGTTAAACGCAAATCAGGTGTGATTATTTTAGCTTATCGTTTGCTAATAGAAAATATATAGTTAAAAGTTTGATTTTAATTTTTTTCTCAAAATTAAAGGTTATTTAGATAAAAATGTTAAAAGATTAATAATACTTTCTTTATTATGCATATCTTTCTCATATTTCTTTATAAACACATTTTACAAAATCTCATTTACTCCCTTTCCTTAGCCTAAAACAAAGGAAATAATGAATATAATAAAAAAATAAACGGAGGTAAAATAGTATTCATATTACATACATATGTATCACAACTTTATAAAATATATAATTAGATAAAAATATTTATACAATTCTCGAATGTCTGAACCATTATTATGAAGCTCAAAATTTTTTTTCCAACAAAAAAAAAAGTTCTAGCAACAGTTCTGCTATAAACAATTCATCCCCTCCTTTTTTTTCCTTTTAACTAGTCACATAATTAATTATTTTGCTGCTACTATAATCTTTTAAATTTCAATACAATAGGAAGAATAATATGAGTAAAATAAAACATTCATTAGCTGTCCTAGAAATTATAAAAATTATTTTTTTGAAAAAAAAAAAGAGCGATTCTCATGCTTATGTTAAATATCGTGAAAACAGTCAGAACATGATTTGTCTCACATTAAACTACTAATTATGTAAAATAACTTCACTGTGAATAATTTTAATTCAAGTAATTACAGAATTAAACTTTTAACACTTTAGAGAAATTTCCTCTATTATAAACATTGAGATATATATCGATGTGTCACAATCGATATCCGTTCATTTCTTACACGACTCTAGTTAAGACACGTTCGTTCACTCCATACCAGTATCCTCCGATTAGAATCCATTTTTCAAGGGAAATAGATTCGAGAAACAAACAATCGGTTTCTTTATTTGATTAGAGGAAGTCTTGTGCGGTTTCACGTCGCATGTGGCGCCAATTGAAACCGAAAAGATTGCTCCGTGACTGTCTGAAATCAGGATCGGAAGAAAAACCCTTCGGGACTCAGGCATCTTTTATCTCATTAGACGTGTGAAGGAAAAGGGGGCTATCCACCCATGACAGACTAAATATGTTTCTTCCCATTTTTCTATAGAAAAGATAGTGCGGTGATATTCTACATTTTATTCACAATAAGATTTTTTCATTGTTATGCCGTTAATGAAGGAAATTATGAAGTGTTAAAATACAGTGCCAATACTTTAAAATCATAGTATACAAAGTAAAAGTATACACAAATCACCATCAATCTAAATAATTGTATAATATAACATGGAAAAATACATTATATAATAAAAGTCTATCAATACCATCATGGCAGTATCATATTTATCGCTAATTCCAAAATTCTCATGCAATTCTACTGAGCATAGTGTATTATATATATGTACATAAAATTATTGTAAATAAAACTTTCTCATCCTTTTCGTTGTTGCTAATGCCACCAGTTAGCGAGTTCGGCTTCGTTGGGAGCGCCAATATGCCAAAAAGTTTACTGTAAAAGCCTCGCTAGTGGCAATCCATTTATTGTTGTGTAGGAGAGAGGGTCGCTTTTTCTTCGTAAACAGCGGGGTCAACGTCCCACATAATAAACATCGGATTGGAAACGCATTTATTTGTCGTTCTTGAATTTTCGTTTTCGTACACCTCTCTCCTCTCGCCACACCACCTGATCGGCAAAAGCCAGATCGAGGTCCTCGAAATTCATCATGGCAAGGGGCTAAGTTGTACCCTCGTCGTTATCCGCAGCTTTGAGAACTATTCAGGTGGCAGTACGATTTGACTCGATTCCACCCCAATTTTGAGGAAGAACAATCTGTGGTGGTCAAAGGCCTTCCACCTCCCTTCCTCTTCCACCAACCTCACAAGAGGTCTAGCGGCTCGATGGCTCTTTAGAATACCCCCATGCCGCAAAGGCACTACACGTTTACAAATATCCCTGTCTTCTCCGGGACTCGAACACAGGCTCTATGACCCAGTAGTCAGCGGCAATAGCCACTATACCCGAAAAGAAACCGGTCAAAGGAACGTAAAAATTTACAATGCTCCTGCATAAATACTGATATAAACAAATACATAACAGAAAATGAACCATTAAACAAATCAAAGTATAAAAATAATGGTAGTTTTTTTCGACTCAAGTTATCTTCTTAAAAGTTATACCAGATAAAATGTCTTAATAAAACATTTTGTATTGATTTCAAAATGTCCAACATGCTAACTAATATACATATTTGCTGCTTTTTTCAGAAATAAAAGGCTTTATTGAATCCAATTTCAATAAATTTTTATTGCTGCAGCTCAGTATCGAATACCTGATCATATTAAATACTTTTATATATATATATGTAATGCACAGGTATTTTAACTATTTATCCCTAAAATTCTGCTTGACACTCATTGCGGAAGGAATCGTTAACGAGCGGTTATCAACTATAAGAATACTCCCACATTTTACTCTGCTGTTAATGCTCAAATTATAAACCACACCATTGGATAAAGCATGGATAAAATCGTCTTCAAAGTTTTAGAGTAGTGTTTCTTTAAGCTTTCAAAATAAGCGACCCAATCTTCAATCAAAATTTTCTTCGCCCCCCCCCCCTTTATATAATGACAATGTATTGAATGCAATAAAAATATACTCTTACGTTAAAGCTACACTACGCCCTTATTTATAAAGCGTACAAATTATCAAGTATTAAATTTTGCATATGTTAAATATACGTATTATGTTACTTTTCATACTTCAGAATGTATTTTGTTCTTTTTCCTTTCAGTTAGTTAATAATAATTTTTTAAAAATAATCTTTTATTTTCGACTTTCCAATATGTACGTGCCTCACAGTTGAGAAACGCTGTCACAGAGCATTTAGTGTTTTTAACAACTATTCATAAATTTAAGAAACATTTTTGAAAGCATATATTGAAAAATATATCCATTGCGTATAAAAACGAGTTCAAGAAATTTGATAGTTTTGTATTAGGAATAAAAAGACAAAAAATATTTGAATTCATCAATCATAATAATGGTTCAAAACACATTTTAATGTATCAGGTCACAGTACAATGTGTGAAAATCTCAAACTGAATCGAGAAACAATTTCCTAGTTCAAACTAACTTCTTTAACATAATACAGTGATATTTTAAAACTAATAAATTATTCTAAAGCAACAGAAAGCAATTCAAAACAGTCAATCCACAGCAAATCTTCAGACAAAAAAATTTATTAATACCTTGAAGATATTCCTTTCAAACTCTAAAAATTTAACTTATTTTAAAACGAGTTGGGAATATCCTTCTGAAAACTTAAAAACATACAATTTCATTCAAAATCCAATTTTTTTGACTACGTTCTAATAGCAGAACTGTGGATTTGAAGATCTTCGATTGAAGACTTTGATTTCAGTTAGAATTCATCAAAATCAATTTCTATTAAGTACATTTCAAAGCACGATAAATTTCCCAACAGTGGTATCAACCTCGAACAAGGAATAACAAATGTTTATGTATCAATTCTATTAAAAGCAGGTCCATAATGAGAAGTACGTCTAACGACAGTCCTCTTGCTCCTAATGTATCTACAAATCCCTTAACTCTTCCCTCGTCCATCTTAGGTGATGTCGTCTGCTGTTTAATTCGCTCCTTTCCCCCACTGGAGTCATCACTCCTGGGTCGTGTTGGGGACTGGAAGAGTTTCATTTATATTTCACAGCAGCGACTCTCTTTTCTGCTGAGTGGACTCCCGAAAAGTGCGAAGGGAAGGCCTTTTCCAGAACTTTGTCCTCTAATAAATGGTCTCTCCTCTCCTGGCCCCCATCGATCCGCTTTTCTTCCCAAGTAATTAAAGGACCCCGCGCATTCCTCACTGACGCATTAAATGGACCTTCATATCTGGTGACACATAATTTTCGCTGTGAAATATTCGTAGTGTGAAAACCCCCCATGAGGAGGTTAGACCCCGGACTTAACAAAAGTTAAGTTATCGTGACAGCATGCGATAGGAAATTCTGCGTGCTGAACTTGACGAAACTTCACTCGAAATCTATTTTGTATCTTTTCATAGCTCAAACCTTTAATAATTGAACACAATGGCGATTTTCCTATCGTCAAAATAAATTAAAATCACTTATACAAATATTTGTTAATGAATTTGCTTTCACGTGGAAATTTTTCCGATTTCCGGGAAAATACTGGGACATTTTTTCGATCTTATCTTTCTGTCTACCCAAAAAGAGCAACACTTAAAACCGTTATCATCTCGCATTTTTATTTTTACAGCTATGAATGTAAAAGTACGGCAAGTTCGAAGTCTTCTAGAATTTTTTAATGAAATAGGTTCAATTTCATAAATACTGAAATATAACGTTAAATACTTCTGTATTTGGAAAAGCAAAATATAATTTATACATATTTAGCGAATAATTTCTTCACGATATCTCCTTATTCCACGCTACATATTAGAAAAATCCCATTTGATATTCGTTTTTTCGCTAAGTTTTTAAAGTTAAATTGTAGATATAAGGGGAAAGTAATACACCACCACCACACATACGTGAGTTGAAGTACAAGAAAAAGCCAATTTATATTCAAAATCTAAGTGCCCTAATCCCTTTTTCTGTACTAAAAAAACCTTTGAAATAAGAACTACCGTACATTTCTGAATCTAAGCCTTTCATTATACAAGCCGAGAGTGCATTTTTAGATCAAATATTTACACAAAATTCGAAACCTGTATATAAGCCGAAAGAAAAACAAAATACCTGCAATTTTCAAACATTTTGCTATGAGGGCGAAAGTGTTACCAGCCAGGTAAAATGGTGGAATATTTTCCAATCACACACACAAGCTGACATAAAGCAAAATGCCCGACGCCAATGACGGAAGTTTTATTTTTTAAAAGATTTTCACATAAAGTTTAAACACTAATTTAAAAATTTCTATCTAAATTTCACACATTTTTTTCATTGATTTGTTCTATTGTACAAAATCTATGCAAGCCTTACATTCTGCGATTTTTTTTTTTTTTTTTTTTGAAAAAGAGAGAAAAGAGAAATTTGTATAAAACAAACCCAAAGCACAAAATTTTAATAACAGAATGGCTGCTGGGCATTTCTCCGTAAATGAAAAACAAGCTCTAGAAAGGATTGGAAATATTTTGAACTGGGGAGAAGCAAAAATTTAAAAAAAAAAAAAAAAAGCAGCACGTGATCGCTAACCTATGATTCATGCTCTGGAAAAAAAACTCGCTGTATGATCAGATATATTTAGACAACCCAATGAGTGAATGCAAATTTTACGAATTATTCGAAAATTTGGATTATGACAGATTTTGAAAAAAAAAAAGTACCATTCATAACACATAAAAAGATAAAGTATTAAAATCGCTAGTGTATGGTTAATGGAAAATGTTCAAAAAAAGTTTTTCTTAAACCATGTTCCTCCTCCCTTTGATATTAACAGATCCATATACAAGCCAACCCCCTTATTTTAACTTTTTTTTAAAAGTTCTAAAAATTCTTGGCTTACACACGGCTGTAAAAACGGGTGATATTTCCGACTACAGTACAATGAAATGAAATATAACTATAATCCTGATTCAGAAAAACTCACCAGAAGCGGCCATTGTTAAATATATGTGCGGAATCTGTTTACCAAAAAAAAGGGTGTATGCAAAATTCTTATGAATTTACTAATACAAAAGACAATGGGAATTTAAAATAAAACCCTTATTTACAACCAAAACGGTAATTCTTAAAGCACTTTGCTTGAACAGTATTTTATTGGAGAAATATTAAGGCTAATACTACATAAGACCTTAAAATCATTCCTGTGAAATATCTCTAGTTTTATTTTGATCGTAATGGGAAAACTTCCACTTCTTGTATACAGAAGTATTACCCTTTACAGAAGGGTATACACAAGTATTACCCTTTAATAAGAGAAGATTTTCCATCTATCACAAGGATAAGCTTTCAAGAATTAAAATGGAGAAAAAAAGTTAGAGAGAGAGATAGAACCTGCACTTTTAGGTAGTGGCGGTGGCAACGCGATCCCTGGCATCTGTTCGAGCTCCCACACGAGTACGTAACCTGTGACTGTGTACCAGCACAATAAATAAATAAATCCCCTGCTAAGAAAATGGTCTGTCATTTTCTCGGCTGGATTAATGGTCCAGGAGGAGCCAAGATTACGGTTCTCTTTCTTTTAATCCTGGCCAAACAAATAAAAGGGTAGAAGACATACATAAAAATATCGTTAGACTTTCTTTTTTTCCTTGTTTGTTAATACACAGTATTGCTTAAAGAGAGAAACGAGGGAGAAGATTTAGTGGAACTTTTATTCGACGGAGACGGATCATCTCTTTCTGCCGCGAAGTGGAATTTCAATCGAAATGTAAGTTCTCGTGAAAAATGATGCAGTTCCAGAGCAAGGGTTGCGAGAGAGAAACTGAGCATCGTGTTCTGCATGCGATGCAGAAAAGGTTCGCATTCAAGTGTTGTTCAGGGATGAAACATCTAATCAATAATAAGGAAGTTAGAAATAGCATGGTAAATAGAGTAACTGAATATGATTTCAGAATCACGATAGAATTGGGTGCGGAACTTCCTGAAAAACGGCGAAATTGACAGATCTCGGTAGATAATGTAGTGAGATTTCTTGATTGTCACGCAACCTAGCATTTTACTCAAAACCTTGCGATTTTCATATCTTTTTCTGCACTAGCAATTAATATTTTTGTCCAACAATTCAGGCATTTTCGTGGATGAATATTAAATATGTTAAATAAGGGGTATAATCTGATAAGTCATTTCAAACTTCGTAAAGTTTTTACATTCGGTAGCTCAACGCCTGAGACCACACTAAAAATCAGTTAATAATGCTCCCTATTTATTAATTATTTTCTTCTTCAAACAAAACCTTAGACTAGATTCAGTAGACTACATTTCCTCTTGAAGATAATGTTTAGAAACACCTTTGCAATTAACAATTTGGGATGGAGTTGCTGATAAATTGATTGTTGATTAATATCGCACACGAAAGCAGTACGAGGTCTACTGATAGCAGAGCTAGTGGTTCTGAACCAGTGTCAAATGATGAGGATTACACCTTGTAGCGAACCAATGCTCGCGTTGGTGTTACGGTGAGTGAAATGAAGAGCTATGTTTAAAAAAACTTTTATTTCGTAAACTTTCAGTTGCTATCAACTTTTAAAGTTAATGGTGAGCGAGTCAGTTTAGGCCTACTCTAAATATTTATATAATAAAAAAATGCTTACCATTAAATTCCGACACTCAGCTTTATTCCCTAAACTCGCACCACAATATTCTTAATCTCTTTTTCGGACACCCAACGATTGAAATGTAAACTCTAATCAACTATAAGAACAACACGTCCAAATGCTATCGAACTTTTATCTCCCTCGCGAACTTAATTCACTAAATTTTAAATAGCAATTCTGCTTTACATAAATCGTGGTTCCTTCACAAAAAGAGGTTCTCAAATCAAACCATTTTTTGGAAATATTTCCTCTAGAGCAGCGTTTCTTAAATTGTAATCTACAGACCCCCAGGGGTACCCAGAGCATTTCTGGGGGGGGGGGCACGAAGGTTTCTCATTTAACGTTGAAATTTCCCTCTTTTAAAGACAATGAAAGGCATCTGATAAAAAATTGAAAGACGTACCATCTTACACTGGATCACTAAATTGCCCCCAATAAGAAGATTTTACTAGAACATGTAATTCCAATAAAGAATATCAAGAGTCTTTATTGCTTGGAACTACATAGCCATCACTATAACGTCCATTTTCAAAAAATAGTACAAACACCTGAGCAAAGCATAACAATTGAATTCATAATGCACCAATACGATATGCATTTAAATCCTTCAGCCAAATTTTGAAGTCGAGGAGGAGAGTTCAAAATCTTGGGGTTCGCGCTGTCAGGCTGAGACATAAAAAGGGGGGGGGGGAGGGCACAGCGATCGGAAGCTTAAGAACCGCAGCCCTGGAAGATTAGTGAAAATTGCGAATATTCCTACATAGCGAACTTTTTCCTGGAACCACGAACATTTCACGATTTTCTTAGTAAAATAACCTCCCAATAGCGAAGTGCATTTTCTATATAACGAACTTTTCTCTTGTGATTCAATTTTTTTCTCTCTTTTTCTAAAATATATTTCTGGACGTTTCAAGTTATTCCTTCTTTTAACTCATTTTATGGTGGTCATATATCTTGAATTGGTTTTATTAGGTACCTAGCTCGCCGAGAGCAATAAAATTCTGGCAGTTTCATCCAAGTGCAACTTTTAACACCCATCGTCCAGTTCACTAGAAACAGCTTCGATATCCCCTTTCGCCCTTAATGGAATTCTCTCGTGTCCTCGAACTAGTCTCTGTTCATTTGTAGTGTTGATCAATCGTGCTGGTAACTTCGTTTCTTGCAGGTCGAAAATGTCAAACCGTAAGTGCTTCAGCATCAAAGAAAAATAATTAATTTTTTAGGAAGTGGATAAAGGCATTAAGAAACTATCCTTGTAGTTTTTCTTTCTTTTTGATAGGTAAGACATAAAATAAAGGGTAAGACATAGAAAAAGGTGGTGAATAATTACTTTTTTTTAATATATGGTGTTTATGAATTTAAAATTTGTTCTATATGTGGTTTATAAATACTGAAAGATGAACCTCTATGTAACGAATTTGACTTTTTTTCGGGATTTAGCGCCTTTGTTATATGGAGGTTCGACTGTATATTATATATATATATATATATTGGTTTTTGCTCAGTGTTATTTACAAAAAAAGGGGGAAGGTTGGCTGGCCAAAAAACATGTTCAACCCCACTTTTATATAAATTATTTTATATAATAGCTGTCCTAAGTCAGTAATGTTCATAACACTGCAGCATCCATTTTATAATTTTTAATCTCGATCACTCATATGTCCTTCATTGTGTGATTTTCCTACTGTCTATTTGTTTTTCGAATGTTATTGTTTGGATGTTATCTCTTGTTTGTAGAGAATTAGCCTACATATATATATATATATATATATATATATATATATATAAGCATAAAGACATTAACACCCTTTGAAATAATACAAAAATCACTTCATACCATATCGATACATATCCGAATATCGATTATATCATAAACTATTCAATAAATAAGAAAAAGGAAAAAAAAGAGTCGAAAGAAAAAAGAAAATTCACACATTCACGGAAAATAATTCTCTGAAAAATTACCCAAGATATTCTGCAAGTCGTGCAATTGGAAAGAACTCAATCGTAATAGTTAGGAGAAATTCAGAACTATCGAAAACTTAACTACGTTCGAAAAGATAGAAAAGTGAGAAAGAAGAACGTTTTTCTTTTGTCGACAGCATTTTCGACGCTCACGGTCCAGGTGAATCCCGTTTTTTCTCGCGCGATAGAGAATGTGACAAATGGCGCATCATCTAATGGCTAAAAAGGCGGTCCGGCAATTTGGGTTAATGTCTTTCCTTTTTATACTTTTCCCGAATTCGCAAATTTTCCCGGGAATCGAGGGAATTTGGGATTTTTTTTTCTCCTACTTCCCGATGCGTTTATTTAATGCCTGAAATTTAAAACATATATAAAAAAATTATCCAGGCGAAATAGAAGGATTAAGCGGAAGAGTGGTTAATTGCGGCAATCAACGCCTCTGCCCCCCATTGTTTTGGGAATGGACACTTTTAATGCCGGATTATCGGCTAGAGCGCAGGTGATTTTTTAATCAGTCCCAACGGATTCGAAGCCTTTAATGGATCCTTTTTTCCACGAGGGACAAAGACAAAAAAAAGAACAGTAAATGGGAAATAGAGCGCTTTTAAAAGTAGTGCACAGGCAATAAAACAAAAGATGGGTCTCTTTTTTAATCGGGGAGAAAACCAAAAGAGGGAATTTAGAGAAAGAAAACAGAAGCATTTAAAAAGCATTTGCACTCCATCTGAACCGCCACTGAGACTTTTAAGTTGACTTTCTTTTTTTTCTTTTTTTTTCTAACAAAGTTTTGTTAAAGGAACAAAATTTATTTTCCGACTGAGTTGAATTTGTGTGGATACCAAAGGATTAAAATGTACGAAAAAAAAAACAGTTCTTTGGCCAACAGCAAAAGAGACAGAAGGGAAAATAAAACTACTATTGAAATAAGACAGGAGATTGGAGATATATTCATAGCAAAATATGATATTTTATGAGGAGCAAGAAGTGCATACCAAGTTGTTTGTCTTAAAAAAATAAAAACATTTGAATTGTTTTTCTTTTTTTTGATTTAAGACAATGTGTGTTTCGTGTGTATGTTATAAAAATATTTATAATCATAAATAAAAAGAATATAAGGTTATATAAAGTTTTTATAAAGTTTGGGAGACTTCAAAAACTGAATATTTATTATTTGTTAAATCTTTGTAATATTTGTTAGTGGCAGAACTATTGTTTCGAATTCAAATTAACATAATAACCTAAGAAAGAAAGGAATAAGACTCACAGTATTTTTCTTACTTAAATGAGAATATTTAACTGTAAAATTTAAATACTAAATACATTCAAATAAAAATTGTATGATGTATTTTTTTATTCAGGGGTCCAAGTTGTTCAAATCCAAATATGGGCATTGCAAAATTTTCTTATTAATAAGCCAAACCCCGTAATATATACAATTACTAAAACAACAACACAAGAACAGACGATAACGTTACACACAGTCCAACAGATTGAAAAAAAGTTAATTGAAACAAAATTATCGTTGCCACATTCTGAAAAAAATTTTTTTTTTATTTTAACTGTTTGAATTTCCTCATCAGATAGGGAAGATCCGCTTAAAATTCCCTTTCGTAGGGATTACCAATAATCTGCGGCACGAGTTGCTACAACATGAATACACGTCTGCTTTTAGATAAAGAATATTATACATATAGCGATGAAAATCGCATCATTAGTCATATTTATTTATCACCACATATAACTATTCCCGAAACAGTTTATCTTTACAGAAACTACAATTTTTTTTGTCTGAAAACTTTTAAAAGATTTTCTTTTTAACTGACAATACAATGAAAATTCATTTTCTGGTTAGCTTGAATGGCAACAACATCTAGAAAGCCTTAAGTTGATTCATCTAAAGGCAGGATCGAATCCACGAATTAGAGTAAAATAACGAGAATCAAGCGAATCGATCTTTTGGTGCCACTAGCAAGAGGACAGCTCTGCCTCTTCATTAGAAGTCAAAGTATTTCCACGGAAGAGGGCAGGGTGAGTCAAGCGAATCATTTTAATGATGAAACTAATCCGGGAAGAATAGGTTTTCCCAAATGCGCTGTAAAGCGCAATAAAATGGCTACGCACTTTATTGACAAGAACTTGATTGATGTAATAATCAGTTGAAATACCATGGTTAATAAAGGTACAAAAGAATGTGTAGATAATGCAGCTCGCATATTAAAAGGGCATCATGCTAAAGATTTAGACTCTTTTGTATTAGGAACGATATTCTCAGCAGTGTTGAAAATGGAATGTTATTAATAATTGATGTGAATTTTTAGTCTATTTCTCTCTAGGTATCCAATCGTTTCGGAATTCATTTTTAATTGTATTTTCTTGCCATTGGCGCAGTATTTTGATTGGAAATTGATATTCGTGTTACTCAGTTCAAAGAGATATGAAAGCTTCTTTAAACGGTACAAAAAGTTGAGTGATTGGAAAAAAAAATAATTCACGCTCTTCTTGAAAAATAAAATGGGCAAAAAACTTCAATATAAATGGTTCATCTGTCATTAATATGCAATAAAAAAGAAAGTCTTTTAAAAGTGTCTTTAAAAACGTAGCGAGAGAGAGTTTCTTAAAGTTCCACCGTGAAGCAACCCCAAGGTTATTTGGCGACTAATCTAATATTGAGCCACAATCAAATGATGAGGACGACACCAGAGCTAGCACCAGGTGGTACCAGGACTCAAACCCGCGACACGACAAATCTTATATAATGCATGGTATTAGTGGGCTATGTGCGAGGTCTATACTCTCCACCTCGAGTTTTCTTTTGTCCAGCCAAATTAGCACTTTGAGCTAGAACAATGCATCAATACAAGTGAACGTCACTGTCAGCGAGATAGATGATAGTGGAGGATTTTTTTTTTTTTTTTTTTTTGTAGATGATAGACTTAATGCAACGTTTTCGTATCAATGTGCAAAATTTATTCGTACCTTTTAGTGTGCTTTGACTGCATATCACGAAGTCATTTCTAGTATTTGTTTTAATAAAAGTAAATTTTGTAAATAATTTTTAATTGTAATCATTAAGAGTTAGATTCAAAGGGTTCTCATGCTACCCTAGGATTCCCTAGGAAATTCTGATAATGAGAGGGATATTCCCCTTAACTTATCTGAGAAAAAGGTAACGTGACAACATTAATTTTTATCCGTCAGCATCTATTATTAAGCCAGCGAACAATTAAAGAAATTGATAAAAGTTTTTAATAAGTCTATGCCAATTTTGTGCCATTTTTTAAAATGTAAACAGCAAAAATCCTCGAATTGTTTATTTTAATTCTAGAGAAATCTATCTTGGAGTAAATTGTTTGATTAATAGGATATGTGAAAAATGTTTAATTCAAAGTTAGAGAAAAATGTATTAAAGCAGAACAGAAATGAATAAAAATAAGTGTTTTAAAAAGTAACTAGAAGACTATTGGAGACGGACCTCGTAATTTCGAACCATGACTTTGAACCTCGATTGATTTAACGTACGTCAGCCCCTCTACACGGCGTGTCTTTAGTGACACTAGGATTCGAACTCATAACACGCTGTTCACGAGTCCGTGTTATTAACCACTATACTATCACGGCCCTGAACCGAAATGAAATCCTTTTAAGGAGTTTTGGCACATGAAATAATTTTTAGATAATAATTTCTACCCATGTGTATTACAGTGAAAATTAACAATAGTATTCATTGGCCTTTTTATATCCCATACTATTTCATGTTTTACTTAGGTATCTTATGAGCATTTCATCGAAAATATATATTTAACAAATATCATTTTTTCTATTTATTTTTGACACTGTCGATGTTAAACAAAAGCCGAGATGGAGCTCAAAATAACTTATTGATATTAAAATGTACTAAGCAAATTTCAGTCTTCAGGTACTAAAGCATTATTTCCAAAATATACGCATGTGAAAGAGAACAGATATCCCTCAAAGAAGACTCGAATCCCGTTTTTCCTCGAAGATATTTAATGCAATTTAATATTTCGGGGCTCACGTCGGAGTGGAGCGAGGGCTTCATTTCACGCGCCGATTCCTCCGCCCCATTAGAATGCGGGGCGCCGCCCTCCTTTGACGACCGCTAATTAGAGGAAGTTGAACTGGGTCTCAATGAAATGCATTTACTCTGCCAGGAAAGAAAAAGAACAGCGATGGCGTTCTAAAAGTAACGCCTGCGAGACAGGATAAAATGAACCCCTCGAAACAAGGGGTAGCTTTATAGATTCTTAAAGTGAGAGATACTTAGGTTCCGCCTAATAAATAATATAGAAAATTGTATTCTGTATAAATTACAATCCACTGGTATTCTTTTTGAATGTGTCTCCTGAAATAAAATTAATTAAAAACCACCCATAAAATATGATTAATTATGAATTATAATAAATCAATTAAACAGGAAATGAATAATATGAAAGACTTAATGAATATATTCAATAATTTATATTTCAAGGGAGACATGGAACGATGTTATTAAAACATCAACTAAGTGAAATTCATGATGTAACATTTTCGGGTCACAGCTGAAAAATTGGCTTCTTTTTGTGAAAAGGATAACAGCGTTCCTATGTGCAAGTGCTCCCCTAAATATTGTGGGATCCTGTCTTTTGTCCTCATCCCGGCAACCTCTGACCGCAAGAAAACCCCACTCCACCCACTAGCCGGATGTAATTCGAGGTGTCAGAGAGAGACCACCCTTTCCCAGGAGAGAGCAGAAAGGGTAGTCCCTTGGAAAACACCGAATAGAACGGTTGCGGCCTCCTCCGTTACAAATATTATTTTGAACCCTAAAGAAATAACCAATATTTTGAATAACTTCGATGTAAATGTATGTACTGTAATTAATAGCTGTGACGTAAATATACCAAATATTTAAATTCAAAATTCTCACGCTACCACCAATTTTCTCATACGTCACAATGATCAAAGATATCAAAAATCCTGTCGATGCCATGTTGCTAATATATCTGCTTATACTTGATTATAATATATGTAAATGATTCTGTAGACTTGAAAAGCATTTGGAAGCCAAGTATGGTTGAAGCATTTGGAAATCATGAAAATTAAATATGGTTCTTGGTAAAACAAACCGATTCATTGATGTTTAACGCATATCATCAGAATAATGATTTACGTTAAAAGACGCGACTAACTCAGTACGAAAGTATTCTGAATTCAGTACTTGTGATTTCAAAAGAATAACTAATATGTTATAACCGTATTACAAATCAAGACATTTCTACGCAAGCCAACATATATTTACATTCACTAAAGAGCTTTATTGCAACTAACTATTACGTTTTTAATACTATAACCAATTCAAAATAAAGAGTAATTAAACTACATGTAACATGCATTTAATCAATATATAATATTTTTCGTCAATTATAGGGGAAGGGAAACATTGAATGCAAAACACGATGTACTATGACTTAAAAAGAATAATGATGACAAGTAGATGGTTCTAGTGAATATTTTTCTAATTGAGCTTAGTATAATAATAATGACAACATAAACACAAAGTTCAGGCAAGTGATAAATTAACACTCCCATTTGAATGGAAACTAATATTGAGTAGATTATGATATAATATACACATAATTCCTATGACAATTTTTAAATGTTTGTTGGTTAAGCATTCAACAATTATCATAAGCGAAAATAAAACTATATTATATTAAATAAATATATCTTAATCCAAATATATCCTAATTGCAAGAAATATTAGGATGATTTAGAAAAAAAAAGTCAACAAACAATTTATTTGAAATTAAATCCTTTGTGTGGTTTCGTAGAGTGTAAACGTAAACTTTAAATTCATTTTTAATGGCAGATCCATGAATAGGAAATCTTAACGCAATTCAAAAGAAACAAAATTTTACGAATCAATATCAAGAAAATGTGAAGAACATAATTGTATTAAATGTATAAAATACATGATACATAAATACACGAAAATTGAAAAAAAATCATCGTAAAGTTTATAAAAATTGTTATTTTATGTAATATATAAAATCTATACTACGAGTTAGAGAGAGCTAGAGAGAAAATACATATTTTTAAAAACAATTTTTTTTTTACTTCGATCTATTAATACTACTTCTGAGAATTAGGAACATATTGTATCTTTTAAAATACTGCAGATTTCACAAAACTTAATATGTATATTTAGATGCGAGAAGGAAAAGCGTCTTGTTTAACTTTTAACACAAATAATTAATTAACAAACAACAGAAAAGAAAAAAATGTGAAGATTTTAAAACGTAATAGACTCTTTACTTTCCCCCTCCGTATTAATTCGTGTTTGGTTAAAAAGTACACAAGAGATTTTATGAGCAAATAACAACTGTCAATCTTTGATATCAAAAACTAGAAGAGATTTTACGAAATGCAAGAATACTTCAACGCATTTCGTTCTAAGTTGCACCGATAGATGGCAGCAGGAGCCAAGTATCGCTCAAGTTATGCATTTGATCTGGGAAGCACTAAATATTGTTCATGTGCGAATGGAATTCGCGCTCGAATTTAAAAAGTTCCAAATAATTCTAAATTCTTATCTGAATGATTAGTTTACCTCATCAGTTTTGAAATTTCTTTTTCTCAGAACTCTTCTAAATAAAACCAATGTTATTTCTAAAAGCATCGTGAGCCAACTCTGGAAGGAAATTTCCGAAGTAAAATGAATTTTATACGCCAATTTTTTGAAAGTTCAGTAAAGCACTTACATATGATTTCAGAAGCATTTAAATTATTCTGTTCAACAAATTTTAATAAGAAAATATAACTCAAAAATAGTGAAAGTTGTTTTTTTTTTGCGAGGATACACTTACCAAAGGGAATTTGAGTTTCAAAAAGACCAAATCGATTTCCATTAATATAACTAAATAATCATTATCATTAAATAAGTTTTCTTCTGAACTATTGCTGCAAGGAGTGGTGTACACACAAATAGGGTTTGAGGGTTCAACTGCCCATAATCTTCCATCCCATACTTCAATAGTTCTTTTTTAGCATAAAGATTACACTCAACGCTTTTTTCTAGGAGTTTTTTAAAATGTATAAATACCATTTCTGAGCATTTCATTTAAATGATATGAATAGAAAGTTTTCGGTTTAAAATTAATGTTTAAAATTTTAATCCGAAAACTTGTTATTTCTATCATTTCAATTAAATAAATTATTTAACAAATTAACATTAAAAAATCTATTACAATTTAAAAATTTTTAAAAATGTAACATCTTATTCTCATTTTCTTCAATCCTTTTTAGAGCTGCGTTGAATAGAATTAACCCAATATATATTTCAAATGATTTTCAAACAATTTAAAAGAAAAATATTTCAAA
>BMAV01018268.1:123053-153109 GCA_019973955.1 Trichonephila inaurata madagascariensis | reverse complement strand
GCTTATAATCCTATGTATATATTACATAAAATTTAATTATATATTTGTTATTAATAATTAATTTTATTAATCAATGCTAATTATTTATTAAATAATTAATTTTGTATTGTTTTTGTTCCCGAAAATCGACAAAATCAGAAGTATATGTTGGGCGGCATATTGGAGCATGTTACCAAAATGGTTGACTTTTTCAAACCTGGCCCCCCCCCCCCTCCCTGAAAATTTTTTGTGTGCGCTACTGGCAGTACAGCATGCATTCTGTGCTCTAAGTAACATCTTACAATCCTAACATAAGTTGCCATTAAATCTGCAACAACAGAAGTTTATAACTTATGTTACTTTAACTGTAAACTAATGTTACTTTAGTTTAATTACACGTATAACTAAAGCATTTATTACTATACAGTGCAAAATGTATTTTTTTCGTAGTAAATAGTTTTGGCTTGTTAATATTTAATTTTAATATTTTATCGATAATCACAAGTCAAGATTATTTGACGGCACTTCTATACCTCATCGAACATTTCTTTAGAAAAAATGGCACGTTGCTCTATAAAGGTTCACCACCCCTGCTATATATAGGATATTAAAAGACTATTTTAGCAGCATTAAAAAAATTAAATTTAAAAATGTTAAAAGGATTGTGTGAAAATTATGACCAAAATATTTGAAACGAGATAAAATTATTTTCATAGCAAATAAAGTGTGCTTAAAATTAATTTTCAAATTGACAGAAACCTATATCCAAAAATATTATAGTAACAGTAAAAATTACTTCTTCTTTAACTTATATAACAACACACACAGCAGACCTTCATTTATAATCATCTTATTCAAATTGAAATAGTTCAAAAATTTAACATTACGTAAAGTGCATATTCTTACTGGAAGATCCAAAGCTACATAGTTTTGAGAAGATAGACAGGAAATGCTAAATTTTATTCAAACAATTAATGAGTGTTTGTTTACGTCTCATTATAAAGCAACACGAAAGTTACTGATTACTGACATCGTAATTTGGATCTACAGTCAAGTGATGAGGATGAAACCCGAGCTGTGACATCCCACTCTTCATACAAACGTATCCTCACCACCAACGTTACGACTTTGCCGTGTCAGATTTAACGTGTATCAGGCATTCTACACGGAGGATCTTCAGAGAACTTGAACTCGTGGCTTGACTGTGCTGGCCATGAATTCATGACCATGACTGCGATTATTTTATTCAATCAATATAAATTCGAAAGAATAGTTTATTTTATATTTATTACCAAAGAAAATATTCAGAAATGAGAACTTACCAACAGTCACAAAAATGATTGAAAGAAATTCTTACCTAAGAGAAGAAAAGAATAATTAGTTAATGAAAAAAAATTAATGTAAATATTACAAAAATGATACCTACAATTTATTGTACTTAAAAATATCAAAACAGTGGTGTAGCGAAATCAAAATCAACATTGAAATGTTTTATAAAACCATTCATGCATATATATAGTGAAAGAGAAGAGAAAAAACGTTTTTTTTTAACTCCTTGCCTGTGACGCCCGAACTCAGTTCGGGCAACGCAAATGCGCCAATTTTGGAATGCCCGAGATGAGTTCGGGCAAACGAAAATTGGCCTTTTAACCCCACGAAGCCCGAACTCAGTTCATGTAATGCATAATACGTTTTTTACCATTTTTCCTATACATGCATTTTGCAGTTCGTATATACCACACAATAAGAGATTTGTGAAATTTAAAGGACATGGAATTCCTGAAAGTAGATATAAATAATAATGTTGTTGTGTAATAGTTTATTATATTTATCTTCAAAATTATGTAATTCAATTTATTTTGCTATAATTTGACCAAAAATTATTGTAATTCACTAATATTTCCATTATATGAGAAAATAGTGAATATAGTAGTAATTTCGCTTAAAAATTGGGGGGTTTTTTGTTTAAAAAAATCTATTTTTAACATTTTGATGAGGATAACAAACAAAATTAAAAAGAAAAATTTTTCCATATTTTTGGTACGTTTTTCTTAAATGTATTCCACAAGAAAGGGGTTAAAATATTACTGAATTACGTAAAAACAGTTCCAATAAAATCAAAAACTTTTATGTATACATAAGCAATTTTTTGTCTAAAATTCATGGAAAAGTGCATTTGGTTTGGCAACCTTATAAGCATGAAAGACTCGAAAGTTAAATTAACATTATTTTGAATTTATTTTTATTTTTCTGCTTCGAAATAATAACTCCACTCATGGATATAGAAAGTCTTTTGAAGCGATATTATACTTTCACCAAAATATTATAACATTAATCTCATTCAAATCACTCTAAACTACTTTAGGTGTCTCTCTCATCGTTTATAATCACATTATTCTCGACATTGCTTTCACTGTCGAAACACAAAATGTGCGAACGAAAAGGCAATTACTTGTCAGAAGACGGCTGATGTCATTGTTCATGGATAAAATTGATCTCAGAGAGTATTGGCTGCTACGTGAGGATATTAAAGTGCCATTTGTTCTCTTAGAGCGTTTTCATTTGGTAATTTAGTCGAATAATTCATACGGTCATTTTAAGATTTTGTCAATAATCCTGACATTCAGACGAAAATTTTAAACATATTTACCGAATGCGTAAATTCAATATACAATAAATACTTTAATTTATTCTCTTCATTTTATCATAAGACACTATGATAATTTACAGACCTTTCTTTCGATTCTAGATAGCTTAGCTTCATTTTAATTAGTTTGCGCAAAAATCTCTTGCTCTTAGACTATTTTCTACTAAATTTGTTATATAAACCATTGACCATCCAAAAGGCAACTCTAAAAAGACTAAGAGGTATTTTTTTACGGATAACACACAGTACAGATTTAAAATGATTGAAAATGCAGCCTTCTGCGAGCTGAAGAATATGATGAAATCAGTATTGAGTGCTACTGCCACAACTGGCACACAATTACTGTTACTACATGCCACAGAAAGTGTTTTTAGATGTATTGATGGGGCATAATAGCTCAAGTTGCCATCCGGTTATAATGGCTTATAATAGTGAGTGTTCTATGCGAAACCAGACATTTTTCCTTCATCGACCAGATGTTTTTGATAGGCAGAGGCAGAAATCCTGTTTGAGCAAAGAAGTCTAAAAGATTGCGTTCCACCCGAAATCACGCATTGCACTTTTTTGGAATGCAACTCCAGACAAGTTCTAAAGGTAAGGGAAAACATCGAACTCCGAAATCTCAGACATATGTGGATAGTTGATCATTGCATTGGCAATGAGGGGGAATTTTAGTAGGGTGAGAATGTGGAATCCCAGACCATCCCAAACCATGATACCAGGTGCAGAACCATTACAGTGATGCATTAGACAATAATTAAACAACCTCACTTCATAGTGTTTTCACACTCTAATGCGATTGACGTTTTTCAAGTAGAAGCGTGATTCGTTGGTAAAAACAATATCGTGGTTTTGAGACAAAAGTAATAGTAGCAATGAATGCCTTTTGGACATTCCATTGCGCTGAAAAAACGGTGAATGGTATGTGAGGACAACAATTATTTCGCAACAAACTATATCTGTTGTGATAAGGTTTCTGAGAAGTTGCAGTGTGATCCATCGCTGCTGTGCATACTTATATAATTAACATAACACGTATTAATGTGACGAAGCTGGTACAATCAGTGCCATCGGTTAGTATTTTTATCTTGAATCCATCGATTCCAGATCCATATAATTGATCCTTAGCTACGAACGACACAATCGCAGGTTTTTCGGAAGGATAATCTGCATTCTCATTTAGCAACAATTCTTCTCTGGCAGGATTCAGAAACGTAATGGAATTACTCTTATTTTTCTATGAGGTATACAGAAATATTTGAGTGATGGCAATATTGAAACTCACTACTACGAGCACTTGATTACCTTGGTTAATTAAGTTTTATATGTACAATGTATGCTTTCCCTAAAATTTCATTTTTACTCTTATCCTTGATTCACTTTCAAACAAAAGGGTTCCCCATCCATTAAAACAGAAACCACTCGAATCTTCAAGTCACATATTTTAACCTTCATCCACTGATGTATGTCTTGGCGCTTTATTTACTCACATCTCAACCATCGCATTATTAATTTATAAAGCACTACTCGATCTCCGAAATGTCCTTTTCTCAAATTTAAAAAAAAAAAATCCCTCTTTATTTGCCCATTAGTTTTAGTTGCTATTCAAAAGAATTCAACGTCTTTAATTGATATATCTGCCGTTGCCTGTTTACCCAGCAACATAGAGTGGCTTAAAACTTACTAAACGGATTTCTCATTTTGAAGTAAAACACTCGCGCATCGATAAAAGGGATCTTTTTTTTCCCCCTTTCCCTCCAAGTAAAGGAATTCAAATGAACTGAAAAGGAGGTTTCAATAAACGAGGCTAATGTTTCGGAAGACGCCAAAGCAAACTTTAAAAGTTTTAATAATGTTATCCAATTCGTCGTTTTCTTGGCGAAATTTCGAAAATCTGACTTTTAAAAGTAAACGCTGCCAGTGAATATTGACTAGCGTGATGCGAATCGGGGCAGACGCAGGGAGGGATGAAGTAAGTCACAGACGACAGTAATGAAATAAAGCCTTATTGCATTACTTCTGCCCGAAGGGGTAGGAAGATTTGATGTTCGAAAATAATGTGGGGTTCAAAGAGTTTTCGGAGATATTTTTCGAAGTGAGATAATCACTAATATATGCCGCAGGTGTATTTTAATTGGAAATGTAATAAAGACATGATTCTTAGACTAGAATATTCGAAACATCTCGTTAATTACACAAATGAGCAGTATAACAACACAGTCACTTCATATAATTCTAATTTAAATTTGGTTCATTTATCGTCATCTACATTAAAATCACAAAAAGGGGGAAGGAAATAGCTGCATTATTCGGGATAAGGGTACAGTGAGTGGCGTAAAGGAGAATATTAGGTCTCACCCGCAAAGTTAGGTTTTGAACGCCTAGTTGGACCTTACAAAGGATATGTACATGGCATCAGTTAGGCTTTAGGTTCCCTAGAATTCTGCCCCCTCCCCCGCGATGCGAGGGTATACGTTACGCCACTGGGTACAGTTCAATAAATAAATAAACGCATAATAACTGGACTGGAGAAGATTTTCTTTCTAACTTACTTTGTGTTGCTGTTGTTGCTACTTATGCCACCTGATCGACAGTAGCATCAGATCAAGATCCACGAAATTTATCGCGGCTAAGGGCTAGATTTTTACGCCTGACGTTAGCCTTAGCTTTGAGCACCATGCATGTGAGTGTACGATTTTGTACGGTTCCACCTCAATTTCTAAGGGAGAACACCCTAGGAGTAGTTAGGGCCTCCCACCTCTCTTTCCCTGTCACCAACCTCACGAGTGGACTTGCGGCTCGACGGCAAATTAGAAGTACCCCATGCCCCGAAGGCACTATACATTTACAAACATCCATGCCTTCTCCGGGATTCGAATCCAGTCCCTACGGCACCGCAGTCAGCGTCACTAACCACTATACCGGATGGGCGGAGATCCCTTTTGTCTAGTGGTATGTTACTTGGCTTCGAAACCATAGGTCACGTGTTGTGTCCTATAGGATATGTGCCACTTCATTGGTGACCTTGACTCAATAAAAAAAAAGCAACCTTCTAATCTGTAGTGGCATCATCTACCCGCAAGGGCAGTCAAAAATCGTCAAACCCACTTGATGAAGCAACCAAGAATTCGTCAGACCCACTTGAGGCAACAACCAAAAGTCGTCAGACTCACTTAACTGACTTACTTAGTAATGGGTTCTGTTCGACCTTTTTCTATAATCCTCTAGTCGAAAATACTCCTTTTAATTGTGATATTGTTTTAAAAACCGCTTTCCGTAGAAATAACTTGGTTTGATACAAATGCAATCACTACTTACGAGAAAGCCGTTGTATAGGCGAGGTAATGGTTAAGAGTTGATTGTAAGCTTAAAATTCAAGTATTGACGACTGGTAATCGCGAATCGTAAGATTAATGCTACAAGAGGCTTATCCACAGGAAAAGTGAAATATATCCACCTTACAGCTAAACGAGCTAGCAGGTTGAAAGCCGGATCAAACAAAAAATTTAAGAAAGATAAGTGTCTTTCATAATTTGATTATTTAAATTTGGGTTAAGATTTCTTATTGCTCCTCAGGTTTACTTATTGGAGTGCATGTATATAGTGTCAAAGGTTGAATATAAAATTATAGTTATTCTAAGATAATGCCTGCTTCTTCCTCGAACCCTCTCACACCCACCACCTACGGGTCGCGACAACTTGTTCAAGGTGTATGTCAACTGACCTACAGATAAGAAGCTCAAATCAAATTTCTCCTCAAAACCAGCATACCAACAACACTCATCAAGAGTTCTTTCGATTTAATTTTTGAAAGTAATCGAATTTTAATGAATACCTAAAAACATACAACTTCTTTTCTTTTTTAATGGTTGAGTATGCAACAAATTCTCTCGCATTTTCAATTGACCCATGGAAAATCTATTTAGTTAATTGCTTGCTTTGAGAGCCTCGATGCGTGAAGGAACCGTGATACGCTAAGTAGTATTATAATTTAAAGAGATTTAGTTACAATATCGACAGGCGTACAATCTAGCCCAGGGGTGGAAAATCCGAGGCCTGGGGGCCACATTTGGCACACCTTAAATAATTTTGAGGCCCACGAGATTTATTACACACACAACTTTACAAAATACTATTATACTGCTATTTTGTACAATATTTTTGTTTTTAGAGGTTTTTTTAACAAATAAATCCAATAATTGTTTCTATTTTATCAAGTTGGTTCGGTTACTGTGAATCCCCCCCCCCTGAAATAATCATTGCATTATTATTATCATATTGTATACATGAAAAATAATGAAAACAATAATATGTCAAAATGCTTTAAATTTTCACTTCAATCAATGTTTGTAATTGGACCAAATCTAATATAAAGATATATATATTTATATGCGGTCCGCGAGATTATAATGCGTTTCCGAAGTAATAAAGCGTAATAGTGAATTGGAAATTTCAAGTTCTGATTAGAATCTATGGTTCAGAGGAAAATTCGTATATAAAGAGGTAAGTGTTCCAAGTCATGCTGATGTTCCGACTACTCCTGGTGTCAAAGCCTGTGTATCAGTGTCTGAAAACTGACTTTTAAAGTTAAGGTATCCGACTACGTTTGGAACCATGATTTTGCAAAAGTGTGTAAATGGATAATATTTATGATATTTAGTGTCATTTAGATTAGAAAACGTATATAAAACTGTTTTAAGGATAGTATTACAATAAAAAAATTATTTAAGTACAATATTTTGACAAAAAATGAACATAGAATGACCCATTTTCAAAATATTCTCCTTTTCTGAAAAATGTTTCTATAATAATATTTCGCCTGTATATAGCTCAGACCTCTCTACAGAGGCCTCTCTACAGTGGATTTATCCATATTTTACTACAACAGAGGGGAGAATTTTTAGAAAAAAACGCCGATAATTATTTCAACGGGTGGTAACTCTGAAAAGAATTTGAATTTTTCAAACATCTTAGATCATACTTTTTGGAGAAGTCTTTACTTTATATAAGCAAAATATTGTTTTTTAGAAGCATTTTTTTATAGAAGGAGAACATTTTGGAAAAAAGGTTATTCTAAGTTAATTTTTTGCCGAAATATTGTATTTAAATTAATTTTTTTTTCAAAATATCCTTAAAACAATTTTATACATGTATTCTAATCTAAGTGACACTAAATATCATGAAAATTATCCATTTATATGCTTTTTAAAATCACGGTTTCGAACGTAGTCGGATACTTTAAGAAAACATTTCTTATTTTAGATAGGGTTCGATAATGTAAGTAATTAATATTCTTAGACAAAGACTTCCTCATTTTTGTTAATATGGATAAGTGCCTCGAATTAAACCAGTAATAGTATTTAAGATTCAGTTTTAGTTCAATAATCAATTTTTTTACACCTATCATATCATAATGCAATAAAAAAATTCTCATAAAAATTAACATTAATTCATCTTATAATAAAAGGCCATATAAATTTTTTAATTAGAGCAAATTACGCGCGTAACAAGGATTAATTCCTCTATATCTTACAATTAATTCGAGTCCTTTAGCATATATATCTATTACGTTCAATATGAATTTATATATATAAATTTTATTACACTTTTATAGTTTTTAAGGTGACTGCCTACCTTGAAAATGTCTTTTTTCGTCTACATTAAGCATTTTTCTTATTTCAAAACCTTATAGTTTGAACATTTTTCTTTCCAAAACAGTTTTTCTTTTTTCTTTACGTGAAATAGAAATAAAATTATAGTGATTTTAAAAAACATCACTCTGTTTAAAAGGGCAGCAAGATAAAATTTTAAATGAGCTTTTCTCCATCTTTTTACCAGATACATGATATCTTTAAGAACCAAACCAGATAACGTTTTGAAATTCTGTGGGAATGTTAATTATAGTACTTTTCATAAAGTGGACCATAAGTTTTGTTATAGGTTAAATATTTTTTCCATTTAGGGTAGTTTTTATAAAGAAAAAATTTAAAAAATACCAAAAATTTCATATTATTATGTATGATTGTTTGTAAATTTTTTGTATTTTAATACTTCTCTTAGATTTTGGTTCATTTTGAAGAGCACTATAGTATGTATGTTGTGTATAAAGAAAATTATGATAATTGTATTAGAAATTTTTATACAGTGTTACCCGTTTTAGTAGAAATTTGGTAAAATTTCCTTGAAAACAGCCAATTTTTCTATAAAAGTACAATATTTATTTAAAAAATATTATGTATTTACATATTTTTATTTTTCTTCCTAAAAACACTCGATTTGTTTAAAAAATTTGTTTTTACAAAAAAATTGGGTCCAAAGGTAGGCAGTCACCTTAAAACAAACTCGTGAAAACTACAATTTCAAACTCCGCGATAAATTTTGTCTCTTCAATAAATGGAATATTTTACGACACACAAGCAATAAAAATCTCATTCCTTTGGTTATTCTATCAAAATTAAATATTTCATTGAAAATCCCAAACACCGCAATATCCAAAATAATATGTGAAGATAACATTTCCAAAATAGTGCTCTCAGCGGAAGACTCGTGGTATTAAGAGAGCAGAAAAGAGCTAAGAGAAAAAGAAAAACGAATATAAAAGATTATTAAACCGTACACGGGACACAAAAGAATGTGGCGCAAGGTAGAAAAACATCAAAAGCGGTGGGCTAAAAAAAAAAACGAAAAAAGAAGAGGGTACGACCGCTTAATTAGTTGCGCTTCGGCATGAAAAGGAAGTTGTAGCCGATATTCCCCCTGGAGCATGCACACACGTAGTGAGCAAGAAAAGACAGAGATGGGAAAAAAGGGGAAAAAAAGACGATTAAACTTTGACGTAAAAATCCTTCCCTTCCGAACTGCTTAACAGTTCACAAAAGAAAGTTTTCTTAAATTAAAACAAATGAGAGAAAAAGAAGAAGGGGGTGACGGAAACTCTTTTCAACACAGATTCGTGAGAGCTGTGAGTGATGAAAAAAATAATTGGAGGAGACGTTTTGTAAAGAGGGAGAGACGCGAAAAAATTAAAATACTTCATCCAAAGTAGCAACATCGCGTGACAGAACGGTAACATCTGCATACACCTTCCTTTTCTTCTTTTTTTCCCCCTCCTCTCTCTCTCGGAAAAGTGCGAAGTGATAAAAACCGCAGTCAATCTCCGATCCCGTCGCCACCTGGTGGGAGAGGCACGAACGAGAGGAAGCCCGGAGCTATTAAGAGAGAGAAATGCATAAAGTCTTATTGCTTTTATGGGTGTCATCACTCACGGACATAAACTCCGGAAGAGCTCAGCGCCCCCGAGAACAATCATCGGGACCATTTGTAAAACCATAAATTGAGAAATAAAACGTTTTGTGGGCTGCGACGGAGCGGCACGCCAGATTCGAGCAAGCGCGGAGCCCGAGAGTTATCTGAAGAACATGCAAAGCGAATTATACTTTGGATAAGTAATGCAATTAAAGCTAGAAAACAAGAGTTTTTGTTCGACTGAATTTTATTTCAGAAGAACAATAAAAGATTTTTAAATTAGATAAGGAATTATATTTTACATGGCTAATAGAGTCGGGCCTCTATATAACGAAGTCGTTAAATCCCGAAAAAATGTTCGTTATATGGAAAATTCATTATATAGAGGTTCATCTTCTAATACAACTTCAGAAACCACATAAAACAAATTTAAATTCCTAAACACTATATACAGTAAGACCCCACTTAATGTGGGGGATACGTTCCATCAAAGTAGAGCGTAATGCAAAAAGCGCTAAACGAGACTATCTTAACATGTAAATAATGGGGTTAGGGGAAGATGGATAGAAAATTGGTTAAGTATTAAATTTAATAATTATGTTTTTTTTTAATAAAAATAAAAGTAAACATTTATTTCTTACAAAAATAAAAACAATATAAACGAATATATACATATAAAAAGAAAAAAAATTCTAAGTCAGTCTGATCATTCAGTCTATTCTGTGTTTCCAATTTTCTGCCTTTTTTTCAAGAAGGCATCCTGTTGAAGTTGCCAAATTCACTGCAGCACTAACTTGAGATGGACGTTCACCAGAATCTAATATTCTAATGACTTGCATTTTAGTTTCAGTGAAATGCGTTTTCTTTTCTTGTTTATCATTATCACCCACGATAAAAACTAAAGATTATAATATTTGTCCCTGTATTAATCATTATAGTATTATATAAATCAGTAGCGCACACAGGAATTTTCCGGGGGTTCCGGGATTGAAAGTTCACCAATCTTGTATCATGTTCCTTTTGATTTTGTCGATTTTCGGGAACAAAACACAGTAAAAAACTAATTATTGAATAAATAATTAGCGTTAATAAAATTAAACATTAATAACAAATACTTAATTAAATTTTACGTACAATATACTTAGAATTATAATCAATCGGGAAAAAATCAAGGGCTTTGGGGGGTCCGGATCCCCAGGACCCCCCCTTGTGTGCGCCACTGATATAAATTTATACTTACAATAATGTTAACAAATGTTTCAAAAGATAAAAATGCGTCCGTGCAGCACCGTACCAAACAAGAAACACAACTACACTGTTTCGGATATGTTATGTACATATTTTGAAACCTACAATTTCGGGTAATCCCCGGGTTGAAATAAAAGAGCTCTAAATCGCGAAACAGCGCTAAACGAAACAGCGTTAAGCGGGGTCTTACTGTACTTAAAAAAAAAGGAATTATTCACACTTTTTTGTAAATTAATATCTATTTATTTTATATATCTTACCCATAAAAAAGAGTGAAAGAAAAACTGCAAGGAAAAAAGAATGTCCAGAAATACGCTGTATTTTCAACATTAAGAGAGAAAATAGTTTTATATTAAAATTTATGAATTTTAAGGACATTTTCTAATGTAAAGCATACAAGTAATTTTAAAATAACATTTTTTTTATAACTAGAAATTCAAAACATACATTATTACATGAGTCTGTTAGGATCTACTGCCTGCACCTGGCAACAGGTCGAACCATACACACGAGATCTGGCAGCGGGTCCACTATATATAGAGGAGGACCTGGCAACGACGGGGGAGACCAGACCGGACGAGGCCAAACCAGGGGAGAAAGGAGAACGGTAGTGAGAAAACCGGAGGCGAGAAAAACGTGGTCGGAGGAAGAAAGACGGCTGGACGATGGATTGCAATCTTGTATCATCTTAATATTTTCTTTTTTATTATGAGGTGACCCACAGAAGGAATGAAATAAAACAGAGGGACAAAATCCTGACTGCAATTATTTTTTTCACAATTCGAACACAACCCGGTCCGAAAAGAACCCACAAGTTTACAGAGTCCTTGAATTTAATTATTCATAAAATCTTTTAATTTTGTTTGAGAAAATCGAAGAAAATCGCGAAATGTTCTTGGTTCCAGAAAAAAGTTCGCTATGTAGAAAAATTCGCAATATAGAGGTTCGTAATAAGGAGATTCGACTATAACTAAGTAATGTAATAACCAATATCGATTTCTTTAATCACAAGAAATGAGAAATTCCCCCCATTTAAATTACAATGATCCAAGTGTCGTCGGAATCGCTTAACTACTTTGACATATGTGGCTCCATCTCTTAATTAACGAACGCTCATACGTAGTTATAAATGCCATTAGTTAGCAGGGCAATAGATTAGGAATTAAATGTCGTGTGCAAGACGATTCATGAGTAGATCTCTCACCAGGATCCGGATCCGGGAAACAATGGAATTTCGCAGTGAAACATATGCTCTAATTATCTTGCACAGAAACTTCACAGCGGAAGATATTAACTAAATGCTTTCTATTAAACACCACCGAGAAAACTATTCTGTTACACTCTATAGATTCGCGGAATAGAACGCGGCCTTTATTAGATTGGTCGGTGGATACATTGAAGATTAACACGGTCTGTGCTTCTCTTAATGGAATATTCCATTTACTATTATGTGATAAATGTTTATAAGATGCGTTATATTTACATGTAGTATAACACGAAAAGAATGCCATTTGTATTTAAAAAAAACATTAGATAGAGAGCATAGAGATTACTATGGTCTCAAATTCGACTTGTAGTGGGTTGAAAGTTAAATTTAATAAAAATTGCCGTACATATAGAAAAACGAAAGCTGTCAGCTGTGTCGCTCTTATAAAACTCTTAATTCTACTTTTAGTTTGTATAAATGCTGGTTAGAAATTGCATAGGGATTAAATGTTACGGGGGTGAGTGATTGAATATTAACGTCGCACTGTTCAGCTACACGAGGGCTTTTGGAGACGGACCACGTAATTCTGAACCATGCTCAAGTGACGAGGACGACACTTGAGCTGGCACTCCCCTCTCCTAACTACCACACCACCACACCAACGGGAAGACATTTGAGCTCTCGACAGATTTAGCGTGCACTGCTCCCCTTACACGGTGGGTCTTAAGTGTTACTGGGCTCGAACTCGTGACAAACAAGCCGAGAACTGATACCTTGACCACTAAGCTACCACGGCCACCCTTTTAAAGAGGGGGGGGGAGGGTTCAAGGTTGAAAAAACCCCGTTCTCGTATCATACTTCAATACACGTTGTCAAACATATTCATTTGATTTTGTCGATTTGGGCAACAAAACACAGTACAGAATAAATTAATGAATTAATAATTTTCATTAATTAATAAAATTAATTATTAACAACCAATATTTAACTAAACTTAAGTACCATATACACAGGATTGTAATCATTCGGAAAAAAAATCAAGGGCTATGGAGGGTTCCGGATCAGCCCTCCCCCTTGCGTGAGCCACTGATTATGAGCATTGGACTTGTATGTCAAATTTTGGTCGGTTGTTGAGTACGTAATATTCTGAGAAGATACTTCACTTCTAAGACTACGAAATGTATGAGTGCTTATCAACGTCACTCTACAGAGAAACATGAGGGTTACTGGCAATGGACTTCGTAATTTTGAACCACGGTTAATTGATTGATTGATTGAATATTAACGTCGCACTGTTCAGCTGCACGAGGGCTTTTGGCGACGGACCACGTAATTTTGAACCATGGTCAAGTAGGAACCACGGTTAAAGAGGACAAGGACGAAAACCAAATATTAACAGAATTAACAGACAGGTTTAACGTAAAGCAGTACTTTAGCAGCAGACGGTTCTAAAGTGGCATTAGAATTCTAACTCATGGCATGCCAGCCACGAGTTCGATACCATGACCCCTAGTCTACTGCGGCTGCGCATAAAATGTATGAGGATTCAAAAACCCAGCTCCAGACAATTTGGTGACTAGGGTAGTCAAGGGTTAATGGTCATGGCCAGTGGCATACACAAAGGACACCTCCCCATAGCCCCTGATTCTTTTTTCGATTGATTATAATCCTATGAATATAGTACGTAAAATATAATTATGTATTTGTTTTTAATAATTAGTTTTATTATTTAATCATTAATTTTTTATTCAATTATTATTTTTTTACTGTTTTCTGTTCTCTAAATATGACAAAAGCAAAACAGTACGTTGGGAGCATGATACGAGAATGGTGGACTATCGACCCGGGACCCCACCCCATGAAAAATTCCAGAGTGCACCACTGGGCATGGCAGGTGTTATTTTTTTCGAGTCACGGGTTCGAATCCTGGTACTACTAAAGATTTCTACCCATCTTCTTGTGTAAAGGTTGATGCTTGTTAAATCTGTCGAAACTCAAATTTTTCACGTTGGTGAAGTCAGGAAGTTTGGAGAACGGAGTGCAAGCTCAGGTGTCATCTTCGTCATCTAAGCAAGGTCTAATAGCACGTTGCCAAAGGCTCTTAAACAGTTTCAATTTGAGACGTTAATAAATAATCAAACAAATCTAAACATTGAGAAGCAATTCCCATACTTCCGCACGGCGATTTTTGGAGTATAACCTCATAACCTCACCTCAACTTAAAAATTATTGAATTGGTTTTAAACTCTAGGCTATTAAAGCCTCGTGAATGAGTGAGTGAACATTAACGCCACACTATTTAGCTACTCGAGGGCTTTTGGCGACGGACCTCGGAATTTTGAACCACGTTTAAGAGACGAAGACGACACCTGACCTGGCACCCCCCTCTCCTAACTTTTACACCCCACCAAAAGGGTGGACGTTTGGACCTCTACATTTTTTACGTGCATCGGTCCCGTCTGCATAGTGGGTCTTCAGTGGTACTAGGCTCGAACTTATGACACGCCGGTAACAAGTCTATTACCTTGACAGGCTGCTACTATTATGGCTTTCGATGATTTTGAGCCCTGTGAAATGTAAACATACCACAACTCTTATTATTTCATGTAACGGTCTTTGGTGAAGTCAGAAGCTTGCAGCCTTAAACACAAGACTATATCAGCTAGTTAATTTTGCCTATCAATTAAAATTACATAGTTTAAAACTATTTTGGTGGTATTATGAGGGTTATACAAAACAAAAGTAGTCTTAGATAGACTATTGAGTTTAGAACAGTACCTGCATTATATAAAGATCGTAAAATACAGCATCATTAAACGGACACTATTATTCGAGTAAATTACATAGCAGTATTAAATTCACTATATATTTAAGGTCTAAAAATACTTATATATTTGTAGAATATTTTCTTGTACAAAATACTTTTTGCATCATTTGTAACTTATTTCACGCAACGTAGTAATATTTATCGGGGAAGAAATAAAATAAAAACGTTCTTATTTTTGACCAGTTCAGAGCCAACTCTCCAATGAAAAAGCTTTATAAAACAAATTCCATTTCCAAGTCCGAATTACAAAGCGCTGCACAGTGGCACATGATGGTTAAGAAGAACATGAACTCGCACAAGGAGTTGCGTGCGTCGGGCACTTAGCGAATCATTTTCAGTCCGTCACGTTATGTGTGTTTGGTGCCCACACCCCTTCTCACACGGAATGGCACCAATTACGGGACGTCTCTATTGGTGGGGGTTGTGTTCGCGTGAGCACGATTAGGGAAATTTTCTTCACGAACTCGGGAGAGAGAGATCCGCTCTCCTTGCCACCTCCCACGAAGACGTTTCCTCTCGCGTGAGCGTATGCTGTGAATCCAACCAGACATCCGTCCACCATAAGGCACTGATCCACATTCGATTAGATAGGGGTGAATTCGATAGGCAGATATTAATAAACGGGGTGGAGGACCTCTTCAAGACGGGGGTTCATATTCGATTATTCATACTTTAGGAAGGCACGTCACTTTTACAATTTTTATCAAAAAGAGCATTTCAGTTTTTTTTTAACCTCTTAACTGCCGATTAAAATTTATGCGATTGGCTCTCCAGTGCCACTGCTTTTCACATGGGTGGGCATATGCGCTGGTCTTAGCGCCGGGCGCCGGGGTCAAAGGAAGATATAAGCTAATCTTTTTCTTAAATAAGTAAATCTTTCGAAAATACTGTGTGTGTCAAGGTTTTTTTTTTATTACATTACCTTCAGAATAATTTTGCTGACAGCAGCGCAAAGAAAATACAGTACTTGGGAAGGGCGTATATATACGTCCGGGGGCAATCAACACACTAGGTGAGAGGCGTATACATATACGCCAGCGGTACTTAAGGGGTTAATGATGCATTTATAAAAGCATACACTATTCACACAGCTCGAATTCGTATATGAGTTTTATAAAAAATACAAAATTATTTCGTTTTAGGGAAACATAAATGGAAATGGTGTTAACTAATGAAGCCAAATTACAGAATATTTCAATCACATTAGCTCAGGGGTGAGCAATAACTTTGGCTCGAGGTACCCCAGAGAACCGCATGTTTTCAAAATGATTGCTTTTATTAAATATCGTAAAACTCGGCGTATAACGCGCATTTTTAATACAAAAAAAAAAAAATAAGATCGAAATTTTCGGATGCCCGTTATACACCGGGTACAAAAATGATAACTTAAAAAGAGAGAGAGGTGAGCATTAAAAAAAAATTAGACTTCTACATATATCGAAATACTTATCGACATAAATGCACTTATAAAGTGCATTTATGTCATTTATTTAAAAGAAATGACACAAATACACTTTAAGATAGTAGTGCTAAAAAGTATACTATTCTTTCAAAGCCTGGGTAATATCTCGAATAAATGACTTCAAAACATGAGAGCATTGCATACGTACATTTCAGATTTCTTCGTAAAAAAAGGGGATGAGCGTTATATGGCTGAAAATGGAAAAAATGCAGCTTGAAAATATAGGCCGAATTTTAGGATAATTTTGTATCTCAGAAAAGGTATATAAAAAAAATAAAATATAAGTTAAATAAAATAGAGGCAGTTTTATTCAATTTATTTACTGTGCTTATTTTATATCTACAGTTGCAAGCGCACTTAGTTTTAGAATCAGTTTAATGAGACAGATGTACCTTATTGCACTTTTCTACAAGTTCCTCGAAATTAGTAATAAAATTGCTAGTTGAAATTCTCATCACACCCAGCGAGTTAATGTCACAGCCCCAACTCATATTTATATTTTCTCTTGTCTACCTTCATACAAGAAAAACTTCATTTGCAAATATATCTTGACCCAAATATAGTGTATAAATATGAGAAAAGTTTCTGTCTATTTGATTTTCTGACTATTTTGGAGGATCGGGGGGGGGGGGAACCTTGGCGGACCGCATAAACCCCGCGGGCTGCTATTTGCCCACCCCCTGCATTAGCGTCATTTCATGAGAAACGTATCTAAAAAAGCATTAAAAAAAGTAACATGATCGAATGATAAGTTATTTGTTTCTTGACATAGCACTTAGAAACAACACGAGAACTATTGGCTGAAGACCTCAAATTTTGAGCCATGGTCAGGTGACGAGGATGACCCCCGAACGGGCATCCCATTCTTAAACTTTACGTAAACATGAAGCATTTGAGCGTGTCAGAATTATCATGCAGCAGTTTCTATGTATGGTGTATTTTTAGTGACGTCAGGACTGACTCAAACCCATGGCTCAATGGGAACAACTCGGGTTATCTTTTAGATAAATTTGAACTAAAACTAGGGTAAACAAAACAAAAACTTCAATTGATGGTCCACTGTCATTAAAAAAGGATTTCAAATTTATGCAAGAAACAAACTACTAAAATATCACTACAGCAGGTTTTTTTTGCCCAAAGGCTCAGCAGAATATCAATACCAGAGCAAGAATTGCTCACAGAATTATTTATTGAATATCGGGTTTCTTATAATAACTATATTAATTTGTATAAAGACATTTGAAAACACTATTTATAACAACCCCCATTTAGAAATAACGAAGAACTGCATTGCGTTTACATATGTATGTATGTATATATATAGCAGTAATTGAACCATTAAGACATATAAGTAGTTATATTCATCACAATCAAGCGACCTTATTTTAAAATCTCAATTAGCGTTTGATATGAAAATATTCATGTGCAGAACAGGGGAAAAAATTCTTTATGATGCATTATCTAATCAAAATAATGATGTTCGAATAAATACTGCATAATTTATTTTGCTTGCAGCATAACTTATTTGGTTTCGATAATTCGAACTCTATGACGTGGGTAGTACGTAAACGCTTTTTTTTTATTTCGAATTTCAAGCATATGTAACTAAAGCTAGCCTAAGGAGTACATGTTTGTTGTTATATCGATTGGATATAATATAAAATATTGTACTAAACTTTCATTACATTGCGGTGAAAAGCTTATTTTTTAAAATATTCAAGTGAGTGACAGATTGCTTATAAATGTCGTTCTATAAAATAACATAAGGGTTAGTGGCGGGCATAGAATTTTGCACTATGGTGAAGTAACGAGGACGACACTTGAGCTGTCATACACAGTCTACTCTCCAAACTCCCACATCACGTCAATGCAACGAGCATTAGCCTCCTACACGGTGGGTCTTCAGTAGCACTAAGGCTCCAACCCATGACAACTAGCCAGAAGTCTTACCATGAACAATAGGCTATATATATATATATACCTTGGCTAGTTAAAACATTTAAGGAGAAATGTATTGCTTAGTTCCATCCAGAATTTTTGCATTTTTTCTCTTTAACATACTATATATTTTTTTTTTGTTTGAATCTGTACAAAAACTTTTACAAGTCATAAATTTTGGTTCATCTAGGTAAGTAAAAAAATACACAATCAGTAGTAGGGTTACTGCAGTTGCATTTATTACAAAATTTGTAGCTTCTAGAACCAATTTTAAAAACTGACCAGTGCTACGTATGGTGGTTATTCTTAACATTTCAAGCACATTTATATACTGTGATCACCAGTAGCGCACACAGAAATTTTTCAAGGGAGGGGACCGGGTTCGAAAGTTCCCCATTCTTGTATTTTGCTCCTTTTGATTTTATCGATTTTCGGGAACAAAACACAGTAAAAAACTAATTATTGAATAAATAATTAGCATTAATTAATAAAATTAATCATTAATAACAGATACTTAATTAAATTTTGCGTATTATATACTTAGAATTATAATCAATAAAAAAAAATCGACGGTTTTCGGGGGGGAGGGGGGTCCGGACCCCCAGGACATCCCCCTTGTGTGCGCCACTGGTGATCACTGTTAAATGCAAGACATGCGATATTAGCTTTCAAGACATATTGCGATATCAGAGAAATCAACATTTTAAAATATTGAAGTCATCGCCCTCAACATAAAACGATTGCTAAAAACACAAGTCTTAAGGTAGGTTTTATTATCAACTGCTCTTCCTCCTTCCACCAATACAACCTCCAAAACCCTTGTTTACTTATATTACGATGGAACCGATCGATCTGACAAACGTAAACAAAAACTCCATCAAAAAAGCAAGGAAAAGTAAACAAATTAAAGCTCAATTTTTTTTTTTTTGAATTATTGACTTTTTCCTGTAAGTAGACAAAGCGTAGACTTCATCGAGTTCAATGTAGCCTCGGTGAGTATAATGAGACGATATTGGCGTGTGTCAGATCGAATGCAAATGCAACAAAATCGCTTTAATATTCCCTTCTCTATCTAACAACCCACCACTGTGTATGCATATCCCACACAATCGACCTTCCAAAACGATTACATCAATCTCCGATCGAATTCTCCATCCCACAGCCTATCGACCAGGGCGGCACGCATGCAGCCACATCGCATGGCACGACGTTGCCAGCACAACACGGAGCCAAATATCCGTTACCGAAGCCATTAGGGACGACAGAGGCGTGGTCTAACGATGCAGCCTCATAAATAATAACAAAGAAAAGAAAAAAAACGGACGGTAAAAATTCCGGGTTGTCATTAATCCGGCGTATATTATATTCCTGAGCGATGTCAAGATTTTTCGCGCAGAGAAAAAAAAAGAAAAAGCTATGTATCTAATTAGGGCTTCGTGTCATAGAGGAGCGAAACAGCTCTATTAGAGGCAAGCGTAATCTGTCGTCAGTGCACGTCCCGTCCAACACGCAAGCCCTTCGTTATTATTAAAACAGAAAGCAAAAAAAAGTAGCGGACCTCCTCCAAAGGGAAATGGGCTCGTAGAGGGCCATGCGGAAAAGGACCATAGTTCACATTAGATCGGTCATCATTAATAGAGCGCCATCCAATCAAACGCGAGTCTGCGTCCATTTGGTGATTGATATGCAAAGGTTGAAGACGGTCAAATTTCATCCACGGTACTTTGGTTTTGTTCGTGAAATGGATACCCAATGCCGAATCCATTTTCCAGATTGTTTGGTGGCGTAAATGAAATTCGAGGCCATCGAGTGAAAAGCTTTTGTTCCCCTATATAATTCGAGATATGTATCGAAATATGAATATCATGCATCAGTTACACGGAGTACGAGATTATATTTCAAGGAGATCACCGTGAAGGTTCGGGATAAGGACAAACATCCAGTACACATTCTCTACAAAATGTTGCCGTTATATCATTTTATGTGAACGTGCAGTATTACTGGATGTTTCCAAAAGGTTCCTTTATAAAGGGTCTTCTTTAAAACAATTATTTTTAGGCTAATGTTTAAAAGCCTTTCTAGCAAAACGTAGAAAATATTTTAAATTTAAATTTATTATAAATGCTCAAAATTTTGCGCTTCTTCTTGGAGGAGAAGCTGAGCTCCTATTCGTATAAACTGAAGGGGGGGGGGACGTTTCAAGGCACTGTGAATAAGTTCTTGTATTTTTTTTTAATAACAGAAATTTTCACACACAAACAGTCTACTTTTGGGGAGTTATCTTCGTTGATCTTGTGCTTTAAATAACCCCAAAGGTATAAAACAAGCACCCCAGGATGCTCACACCATGGAATCGATTTTTTTTTTTTTATCAACGTGCTGCATACGAGGGTAATTTTAATCTTCGGTGAGGTGGTGAGGACGACACCTGATCACTCTACAAAAAAAAACATACATATTATGATATCATAATTACTTTAATAACATCAACATATTTAACGCTAATCAGCCATCTACACGATGGGACTTAAGTGGCCCTAGAACTAGAATCCATGACTCGACAGAAAAAATGGCGGTCACGAGTTCGCGACTATAAGCTCTCGGCTACTACTGGCATCTCATATCAGAAGAATTAGGGGTCCGAAGATTACTTGAGATGAATCGATAGAAGAAAAAAGAGTTTTCATGTTTCCATTTCTTGCAAAATAAGTTTAAGATGTTAAACATGTTGTTGGAACATGTGAACTTTTTTTTTCATTTCTGATAATGCAACATATTATTTACGTTTTCTACATACATAGCTATCAACACTTGTCGATTGAGCCTAACATCTTTCCTACAGCACACAATAGTCCAATTTTAAGGATAGTACAGGTTTTTGCGTTAATAAATGGGAATTTGTTGTCATCTACATGCGTGGTTTACTTGTTCATTTAATTGCTTCAACGAGACTAAGCCACATCGGAGAAAAGTTTTGTCTTAATTGTTGATGCTGTTACGAATAAATCTTCGGATACATCAGTAATAATAAAGCCACTTATTATTATCCGGTGTTTCAGCTGGAGCAACGTTTTTACACTATATAAATACAAAATGCAAAACTCTTAAAGCCTTATGTGTCGACCTACGTAATATGCTCATGTGTTACAACAAACGACCCACCGATATATGAGCTGGTCTTGAACTGATGATACAATATCATCCATTGAAATTTTTGAATGAAGCTTTAACAAAATTAGCAATATTTCTCAACATTGGTTTTGTCCATCGCACCTGTCCCGAGACGACAAATGAGTTGGAATAGCGTATCTTTACTCGGTATGGTATTTGTCACCAAAACAATTAAAACCTTTAAGTTTAAATAAGCAATAATTTAAGTTTTAGATAATTTAAAACAGCGTAATTTTCTGAATGTGTTATTAAATTATAATTTTACTGCAAATAACAAAATAAGGTGGAACTTCATTATTAAAAAACTTCAGCGGAAGTTAAACAAAACGATACCAATTAAATAGAAAGATAAATTACAAGCAGACAATAAAATTAAAAAATTAAAAAAAAAAAAACGCGAGATTATTTTTAAGTTAGAGCACATGAACTTTTACGACACACTGTATATTTTAAATTTCAATACAAATATAAGCAATGCCTGTATGTTTGTTTCTTTATGTTATTTGAGAAAGTTGGTCGATAGATATTTATTATTTATCCTGGGATCTAGAATTAAATGCAAAATTCTTAATCAGCAGAAGTGCACTACTCTTTTTAAACTTTTTTTCCGCCCAATACTGGACAGATGAGCCGATTGGAGCGCAACTTTTTCAAGTTATGAAATGTTTTAGTTACATGAATTTTGCAGAAGAAACTTTGTATTCAGTTATAACATAGATATTTATCCACATTTTTTATATTGCTGTTAAATAATAGGGAAAATGTATTTTCAATATGTTCTTATTAAAGTAAAGATTTTTATGTAAAAAAGCCAGACTGATTTACTGCAAGCAAGTAATACGTAAATAATTTCAATTCAACCTTTTTTACTTAATATCTCTTCTGATGACTGAAATAATTCAAAAGAAATTCTTTACCGATTCATTTTAAGAGCAACGTGTTACTTGGGTAGATTGGGAGAAATATTATTACATGATTACACTTTTTTAGTTATTACGTAGACAGCATCATTAATCTTTTCGTAAAGAAAAAACAAGCAAATATTAGCAATAGAAACTATTTCGCTTCAAAATTCTTGAAGTTTAAACATTATCTTATTTTGAAAAATCTTTATAGGTGTAATTTTTCCCGATAGCCTAATGATTTATAGCAAAAACAAAAATAAGCATTAAATCTATGAACTGCACTTTTTCATATGTAAACTTCCGAGTATCAAAGAATGCCTTACCCCTTGGAATAAATATTATTTTCTGTTTGGACATCAGCTATTCACTTTGATTTCAAATGAAAGCTTTTAATCTAAATAAAAATCATAAAATTCCGCCTAATATGTAGTCAAATATTATACACTAAAAAGGATTAACAGAATTATTATATGTAAGGAGAATTTAAAAAGTAAAAACAAAACCACTTTTACAGTAAAATGGAAAAGAGTGACAAAAGAAAAAAAAATTAATTAGAGCGAAAGAGAAAAGTGAAAACAATTTGGAAATCATTCTTTTGGTCGTTTTGTACACTAAATTGATAGCAATTTTTAATAAATTATTGCAATCTACAAGTTAACACACTATCAAATTTCGATAATTTTTTTTTAAAGAAATGATAATATTTATAAAAAATCCTAGGAGGAACTTGTGGTATTGTCTACCCAACACACAAATTATTGTTGAAGAAAAAACATTAAATGCCTTCCTTTCATGCCTCTTAACCCGTTCAGGATCAACGAAAAAAGCAATATGACAATAAATTTATTTGTAGTATAGATGTAATCAAAAATGCGTCATAGCTAAACCTTGGATATAGCAACTGTTTTTTTCTGCGTACAATTAATTTTTCGACTTACACATCTAAGCGCAAACTGAGGTAGAGTAACTGGAGTTTTCCATCAATTTCGACAAGATTTTTTGATTTGTTGGACCATGATTACTTATAAGTGATCATGGTCCAGAACGGGTTAACAAAAAAACATCAATAAAAGCTACACAGTAAATTATAAACAAAAAATGATTTTTCCTTATGTTCAAGCACTTTAACCTATTTAGCGAACTCAAAAAAATTACATTTATGTCTATACCATACATTTAATTTCGAATAAAGTCTTAAATTACGGTCTTCAAGAAGACAAGCACATTTCAAAGTGCTCAAAAAACATTTTCAAGGTAAATTTAAAGTGTAGATTCTTTTAATACCCTTTTTGGTAATGACACTCAGTGGTGTACACAAAAACGGGGATTAGGGGTACAAACTCCTCCCTTAGATTAACATATTTCTAATTTTTACCTTAAAAATTATGTCTTGATGCTTGTAAATGCAACCCCTCCCATGAAAGTAAACTGTGTACGCTACTAATGACACTATTTGGCTATATACTGCGTTTCTCCGAATTACAATACGATGAAGAATAAAATAACATACATTACCTTTTATACACCAAACCCTGATTTCTAAAATATGTTAAGCATCCAGTAAGTTTAATTATTCCATTCTTATGTTCCTTACTTACCACCCCCTTCGAGAACAAAATAGCGAAGCTACAAACATTGCTTCCATACACATTTATTTTTTTATGAAACATTGTTAGATAGAAACTGCTTAAATTGTACATTTCTCATTAATTCTCGTAGTAAAATAACTATTCTACCAAATGATTGTCCTGTCAACTGCCATCAAATAAATCTATCCCCCCCCCCTTATTTTCGCACAGTATTGAAATAAACGAAAGGACAACACAGACATTTTCCAACACACATTCACTTAAGAAAAATGTGGGTACTTTCAATAAATGCTCCCCTCCCCCCTTCCAGACTAGTCCACCTGGATGAGCATGGCTGTCAGAAAGTACAGCTCCCTGCTCCAGAGAGGGTCACGGCGCATCCTGTCAAAGCAAACCGCGGCTCAAATTGGAATCTGTCACCTGCACACATCTTTCCTGCCAATCATTTTTTCCTTTCCCAAAACAAAAAAAAAAAATGTCCGACAACATAACCGTCACCGTTTCCTAGCGTTGTATCCACCTAGTAGATTAAGGCTATCAGCAGCACAAATGTTCGGCTAATACATGCGCATATCATTAGGCCAGCAATAGATGCCGCTGTTCTCCTAGATAATTCTCAGGGGGTGGGAGATGTGTATATCTATCTCCCCCCCCCCCTCCAACGCATACACATACAGCTTGCTCGTTTGCTGTACGTGTTATTGATATTCGATTCAGATTTTCTTTGCTCAGAACAACCAGTTTTTCTTCTCCTTCCATATTTATTTTTAAGTACATATATTTATATTGATAGGTTAGTAATATTCAATCAAATTTGCTTTTATAAAATTTAGACTGATCTGAACTGATTCATTCTGAGTGTTACGATGAAATCACACATTAAGCTGTTTCTCATAAAAAATGTTGGTATGGAATACGTTATTTTTCCTCTAATCATAGACGATGTAGATCTCATGTGTCAAAATACTTTAAAAATTCCTACCCAATTCACAGTGACGTCCATACTTCTTTAGGCCCTGAACCCCTATGCAAAAGTAGGCCTCACCTGTGACCAGTGGCGTAACGGAGAACATTTGGGCCCCCCTGAAAAGCCAGGTTTTAGGCCCCCAAGTTGGATTTTACAGAGGGTAGGTACTTGAGGCAGTCAAGCTTTGGTTCCCTTATAACCCTGGGGCCCTTCCGCAATGCGGGGGTGTACGTTACGCCACTGCCTGTGACCCTTTTAAGCAGACAATACATAGCATACGCAGTCAAATACTTATTCAAACGATAACTCGAAATAAATAAATGCGTGTTACTCACAATTTCACAAACCTAGGCACTAACGGACTGTGTCGATTGTCGCCTAATGACTAAATAAGTAGTGACTGTTTACGGAGGAAGGACTAGGTCTATATGTCGCAGGGAAATGGTGAAATTAGGGATTTCCTCAAATCCCTAAGGGAGATGATCAATTCCCGGAAAATGCTAAAATAACGTCTCTTTGAGATCATTCCCTGATGCAAGTAAGTGATTTGATCAAATCCCTAAACTGTTTTAGTGAAATGATGAAAAGAACAAGTCAGCATTTGAAGAGGCTTGTTTTTTCTTGTTACCATTCCCTTTCACCTCCCTTCTCTCCACGTCCGTGTCAGGCAGCGCTGGACTTCTGAAGTGACGCACATAAAACAAAAAGACCCAAATATCTTTTTAATTTCGTTACATTCATTGCATTATTATCTTTCGATTGATATATCACTTTTGTATGCCTGAAAATTAGAAATTGGAAAAAACTTCGATTAAAAAATGTAAGCAAACAAATTACGGAATTCGAACACGCCCCCTTTTTAGATTAAAAAATAAAAAGCTAAAAAAGCTTTTTTTTAAAAAAAAAAAAAGTAAATAATTATTAAAAAAAGGTGGTAACAAATAAACTCCCTTACTTCCCTTGGGGAATTAACTTTAAAAATTCTAATTTAGCGTCTTCCGTGAATTGATCATCTCCCTTAGGGATTTGATGAAATCCCTAATTTCATCATTTACCTGCGACATACACATGGCAGATGGACATAGCATGGTAATGCAGTTTTATCACTATTGCTAGTAAGTATACAGTTTGTAATTCCCAGTCTTTTGGAAAATATGGCCGGGAACAGCATTTGACGTTTAAAATTATTTGGATCATGATTTTATTGAGGACAAGTCGAGAACGAGACAAAATCTCATCTTCTCGAGGCTGAGTCAAAGTTAGCTCATGCCTTAAATGTTCCTGTTCACGGAAAATGCGGACTTTGAGCCTCAATTGGATTTAACATAAAACTGTAGTGATTCTTTTGCACTTGTTAAAAATGTGCATTGAATTCGTGTGAGCAGCAGTCTAAAATTTTAAATTTCAGTTGAACTAAGGATAACCAAGCGATCAAAAATGGCATTAACATGGAAAACATTGCTTTTACAAATTAATAGCTTTATTTCTCAATATGTCTTTAGAAAACTAGATCTATCTCGTGTCTCAGCTCTTATAAAAAGTATTCAAACTGGAATCTTATTGAACGCACTATAATGTTTCTGATCGAAGATAAGTGAAAAAAAAACCCATTGCAATAGCAATCTGTTGACATTTTTGACGCTTATGAAGTATCAAGGGCACTTGGATTTCATATCTTCACTAAATCGTACGGATTTAAATGTATCGTATATATATATATATATATATATATATCTAGATAAACAAATCTTAATAACATATAATGATGTAAAGATCAAAATAGTAATATATACTGAAAGGAGTACGGTATTTTTTTTCTCGTTATCATATTTATTTTCTGCGTATGTTGTTAATTATGGTGCAGTAGTAAAAAAGAAAATAGAAACAGAGTATAAAAAAATAAAAGTACATTACTTAACAGCAAAATATCTTTATAGCTGAATGTTTGTATTTAAAGTATTGAAAGTTACATATGATGACACACGTGTTTTAATGCATTCAAAAAAGTTTTAATTTAAAAAAGAAATGGTTTAAAATTAATCTCGAATTAACAAGTAATTATTAAAACGCATATCACAATAATTATGAAACTTTTGAGTTCAACTTGCATCGTTCCGTCTACAGGGGTTGTTGGTAAGATTGTGAATAATCGAACATGTCGCAATAACAAATTATCATGTGAAAGAATATAACAAAAAGAAAATAATAAAATTTAAGATTAAAGTAAATTTTTTGATTAGGAATTAATCTGGTTAGATTGATTAAATAGTTTATAAATAATGTTGCCAGTCTGTGTCTGGGACATTGCTTTTACATTAAATGTGGTGTAGATCTGATTTGGTTTTTAACTGACGAAACTTTATGGAACAGCACGAGTTCTACTGGCGACGGACCTAGTAATTTTGAACCACAATCAAGTGAGAGTAAGTCAATTAATATTAACGTCGCACTATTCAACTACTCGAAGGCTTTTGGCGACGGACCTCGTATGAGCAAGTGAGGAGGACAACACCCGAGCTAGCACCCCTCTCTTCTAACGTCCACACCGCACCAACGGAAGGACATTTGAATATCGACAGATTCAATGTGCTTCGCTCCACCTTCGTGATGCGTCTGCAGCGCTACTAGGCTCGAACTCATAACACGCTGGCCACGAGATCGTTACCTTGACCACTAGTTTAACGCGGCCTTCGATCAAGTAACGAGTGAACATTAACGTCACACTATTCAGCTACTCGAGTGCTTTTGGCGATGGACCTCGAAACTTTTAACCATGGTCAAGTGACGGGGACGACACCTGTGAGCTGGCATCTGCTTCTCCTAACTTAACCCCATCACATCAACGAGAGAACGTTTGAGCACTCCACAGATTCAACGTGCTTCGCCCCACCTACATGGCGCGTCTTCTGCGCTACTAGGCTCGAACTGATGACACCCCGGCTACGAGTTTGTTACCTTGACCACTAGGCTACCGCGGCCACCTATCAAGTGACGAAGACGACACCTTAGCTGGCACTCCTTTCTTCAAACTTCGACACCACACCAAGAATACAGCGTACAGTAAATTAAGTTATAAAAAGGCAATCAAATAGATAATCGTCATGAACTATGAAACGTTGATATCACGGAAAAGCTTAATTCCACCTCTTAACTGAGCTAATAAAGACTTTTAGCAATATATTCAAATTTCATAGATTTTTTCAAACGCGTAATAACTTACGCTGGGCAAGGTTGTGACTCAGCCTTTCATCCTTTCAACGGGTCGATAAAATGAGTATCAAGCTTGCTTGGGAACTTAACACTGAGGGTTTTCACGTCAGACTGACCCCCTGACCGGAACATCTGCTCATTCACCACAGGGCCCAAGGTCGCGTATATTGAGTTGGGCACAGTAGGCCTTGTCCCTCATGGGATGTCGCGCCACTGAGTTAAGTTAATCACTTAATGCAATATACTTTGTAATAAAGCTTTTACTCCATACAAAAAGAAATTAAGTTCATATAAATAACGAAGATTGTGAAACATACTCATCTTATGTGTTACGCAACGACATTGACAAAGGAAGAGGGAAAAATATGTTCCCTTTTTTATAATACTGTCTTTTATCTCTTAATCTGCTAACAATTTCACAACAAGGGTGGAAAAAGGAGTGCTTCTGGAATTTTAAGATAGCGTTAGAGTGTAAAAAAAAGGAGGGGGAAGGGCCTCCGAAAGATAAACATTTCCATCGATATCTTTAGACAGGGGCCTTCGCAGATTGTGACGCCGGAGGTTGCGCTGACAGTCGCGTGACGCGGCAAGCGTCGATTCCAACACGCACGCGGCGAATTGCTCACTAATCAATCACAACTTTCACCAAACGCAACAAAAAATGAAGCAGAAAGGGGAAAAAAAAACATTATTTATAACAGGAATGAAGAAAGATAAAGAAGAGAGAGTGATAGAAAAAAAAAGAGGATGGATTAAAAACGGAATAACTCGATTTGAGAAAGTGTTGACAGGAAACCTGACAAGCGCAGCTACCGAAGGAAGTCACGAATTAAGAGGGCGGGAAGAGATAATAAATAATAAAATAATCCGCTTTCAATCGATTCCGTTCCCATTGCATCTGTTTCTTTGGGGTGCTGACAGCGAAAGCCTCTACATCGGTAATGAAGTCAATATCCAATTATTTTCCTGCCATTCATTTACTGCTAATGACATTTTTTTTTCTCTCTCTCGTGCATAATGAACAAGGAGAATATTTAATCTGAATTCCATTCCTGGGCATGAAGAGTCTAGAATGTGTTTTTTGAAGAATTTGTTTTACGTTAGGCGAAAAAAAGTAGATCTCGAATTCTCTCTCTCTCAAAAATTTCAAATCTGAATTTTTTTTTTCAAGTAAAAAGTTTGTATAAAACTTATATAAAAAATGTTTTTAACCAGTCGTTTTTAAAATGTATTTTTATTCCATTCTGTTAAATGTTGTTATTTCTCTGAATAAGCGAGTGAGTGTTTATTAATGTCGAACTTGAAGCAATTTGGGACGAACCTCGTATTGAAGAACCGTGATAAAATGAAATAGACCAGTGCTCCGCAACCCCCGGTCCTCGGACCGGTACCGGGCCGCGGGTCAAATGGTACCTGGCCATCCGTTTCATTCCAACTGAATTTAAATTCCTAGTTCTATACACCAAATTGAAAATATCTGTGTTCCATTATATTTTTTTTAATAAAAGGGGCCCCGAAGGTAGCGACATAAATCTTTTAATGTTTTAAAAAGCAAAAAAAAGAAAGAAAAACACAGCAACTATTTTATTTTTCAGTTAGCAGAGCATCTCTACTTTCTCTCGCTGGCTGCCCCTGGGTCAAAGCATTCCCTTCTCTCCACT
>BMAV01018268.1:89971-121693 GCA_019973955.1 Trichonephila inaurata madagascariensis | reverse complement strand
CCCCAGATGGAACCGTCTCATTGCAAAGAAACAAGCTCAGGGGGTTCTCATTGATTTAACGTTCTAGTCAGTTAAAATGCTAAATCATTTTATTTTTTGGTGTAACTGTGTTTTATTTTGAAGGCATAATTAAATAGAATTCAATTCTTTATTAAATTATTTATATTCTTTATGTATTAAGTATAATTAAATACATTTTGCTATAAATCAAAATAATCTAAAATATAAACAATCAATGTCTCCCTCCCAGCGGGCCGCGGTAAAATTATCAAACGTTGACCGGTCCGCAGCGATAAAAAGGTTGCGGGTCACTGAAATAGACGACTAAGGTGGAACCACACTCTACAAAATTTATCACCGAGCCGACGTGAGGACTTTCATCCCGATAGATTTAACGTGTCTCAGCTTCTAAACACGATGGGCAGATTGGGCGGTGGACAGTCAGTGACATCAGAGCTAGAACATTCAACTCGATAACACTGGACACGATTTCGTCACCACGACCCCCAAACTATTACGGCCAGTTTTTTCTCCGAAAGAATCCAGTTTAACTCCAAAATGTACAGAATAATTATACCGATAATATGATTTAACATAAAACTCTAAAATTATACACTGAGAAGTATAAAATGACAGACTATTGAAGAAGCGGCTCCACTGTCAATAGTTAAAGTGCGTGTTCGTCTGTTTTGTATCATACATAAGAATTTCAATTTATAAAAAATCTAGCAAGAATATTAATACGCGAAACTTTTTTTTTATAAATTTACATAGTAATTTAGCGAGAAGTTGCAATAAAATGAAAATTGCTTTATCTGATGAGCAAAGTAAATAATATAGATATGTCTAACACGGAAGGTCATATTTCCTTCATCAGATCCAATTTTCTTGTCACTTTTGTCACCTAAAAACGCCTCTGTACTTTTCTTACGCTCCTAATTTCTAACACGTGGCCTCAATGACTATCGCGCGAAATGGGAGGACAAAAAGGCCACTTGAGTTGAGTGGTTCTTACGGAACCACTGAATTTAGTTCTGTGTAATTCTTGTTATGCGGGCCACACACATCTTTCAGTCTATTAAATGTTAGAACTGTAAGATACTTAATACAATTTTCACTTAACGTTGTGTTCATTTGTTCTTTTAACACACAATCCTTTTCAGAAAAACACTTCATTTCTCATACTATCTCGAATTATTAGAGTGTTTTCAGGAAATTTTCCTGGATATTGGATTAATTTCACCTCAAAACGCGGGTTACAATTTATTTACAGCGAGAAGTACTTTTTTTTTATTAATGTTACCTAGTATTTATGCATGTGCTAGCTGTGCCATTACAGAAGCACTTGTGTGTGTGTATTTTAATTGTTTTATTTTTAATATTACTCATTATATTCGTTCATTTATGTTGTAATTCGAACCATTGTTAGGTTATTCGCGATGGATCCCGGTACTTCGAATCACGATTAAGTTCTCATTATCCAATAATCAAGTGAGACCAGTGGCACAAACAAGGTGGGAAGGGGGAGGTAGTTGAGGTCCGGACCTCCTCCCCCAAAGCCCTTGATTTTTTTTTCCGATTGATTATAATTTTAAGTATATAGTACGTAAAATTTAATAAAGTATTTGTTATTAGTAATTTAAATTTTATTAATTAATGCTAATTATTTATTCTATAATTAGTTTTTTGCTGTTTTTTGTTCCCGAAAATCGACAAAATCAAAAGAAACATGATACAAGAACGGTTGACTTACGACCCTGTGTGCGCTACTGAGTGAGACTGATACCTAAATAGACATCCTCTGCTCCAAACTACGAGCCTCGACAGATGTAACGTGCCCTTATTGCCCAACGGATCTTAAGCGGCATCAGAATTTGACCGCAACAACGCCGGACACGAATTCGCGATCAAACTATCCACACGGCAGGTCCTCAGTCACACTAAGATTCGTATCCGCGACTCGAAGACGCCGACCACGAGTTCATGACCACGATCATCAGGCTACCGTGGCCATTCGCGGTCTTGCAATAGGCATGCTAAATACATTCGCTAGAACGAAGATCTAAGACAGCGTTTCTCAAACTGTGGGGCACGCCCCTCTTGGGGGGCGCGATAACTCTATAAGGGGGCGCGAGCATATTGAAAAGTCGAAAACAAAAGGTTATTTAAAATAAAATTACTAATTTGCTGAAAGTAAACAAACAAAAAAAAATACATTCTGACATAATAAAAAATAGAATACACATTTACACTGATATAATACACTTATAAAAGTATCAGTACTGCATAATGCATTTCATAATTAATTTAACAATACTAAGTTAAGAATAAGTAAATAATTACCACCATGGTTGTGTCACTATATACAAAAATTAATACTTATTTTGATAATTTGTGCGGTTTATAATGAATCCCGTAACTGCCGATTAAAAATTATGCGATTCGCTCCCCAATGCCACCGTTTTCCACGTAGGCGTGCTTATATGATATACTGGGCGGGGGGGGGGATAAAAATAAGCAAATCCTCTGAAATATAAGTACGTCCTTCGCAAACTGTCCTTTTATTGTATTCCAAACCCTGCGGAATATTAGAAGTGCACAGAAAAGATCGTACTTTTGACGGACGTATATATACGTTCGGGGAAAAGAAAGTTTTAGCTGAGCGAGACGTTTATATGCATGGGTGGAACTTAAAAGATTTAAGTCATATTGTAGATCAAAGTATCGTATTATTGAATTCAATAAATTGTTATTGTATGGAGGGGGCTCGATGAAAATTATGTTTGAATATTGGGTCGCCAGTATTAAAAGTTTGAGAACCACTGAAGTAAGACACTGTTTACAAGTTAAGAGTTTTTATTACAAAGGTCTAGAAAAAAAACAAGCTTAAGACTTGTTTGCAGGTTAAGACATGTTTTTGGAAACACGTTATCTTCAGTGCAAGGAATACTGTATAAGTAAAGGTAAACAGTATCTTTATATATTGGGGTTGATTGTTAAAGAAATGTCTTCTTTTTAAATCTAAGGAAATTTCAGAATATAAAAATAAAACATCTGTAGTTTTTATATGTATATTTAAATAACTGAAGAGAAATCTTTAGAAATACTTAACTCACAGGCGCTTTATAAAACTCAGACTATCTAATCTAAACAATCGAAAATGATAGAGAAACCAAAATTCAAGTTAATTTACACGTAAATATTGAAATAGAAGCGACAGAATAAAAAAAAAAAAGAACAAGTAAGAACTGCCAAAATATTCTTAACATTCGTATATAAAAAACAGGATATTTGTGTCGAGATGGCAAAAGGGCAAACCTTGCTTGTCAAATTTGCACCTGGGAGGCAATCAAGTGAGAATAAGTAAATGGAAATGTCTTTCAAAGCACTGTTATAATGAAAGGGAGTCATTTAAATACATGTATATATGAATGCATTTGCACACACATCAAATTGATCAGCAGCAAAAATGAAAGAGAATGTAAATGATGTTCACTTCACATCTTTCAAATCGACAAATAAGTGGATGGTTCCAGTCAACAAGAAAAAAGAATAAACCGCAAAGAACAGGTGAGGGAAATATTTAAAATCGGTTAAACGGACGCATCAATCAAAAAAAATTATCGTCATTTCAATCTCTACTGCGTATTTTAAAAGGCATATTTGGGCCGAAGGAATTGACATTCACAGCCCTTATCAACAAGTGCCTGTAATTCTTTCCGTACTATGGACGTGTTTAATCTTTTCCGAAGGGTTGTTCAAGAAATGTTGCGCCGTATGTCCCTAACTGATGTAATGATACCCACTCAGAAGCAGAATTACCACCTTTTTTCTTTTAGGGCTAAGAGAGAGATAGTGGACGAATCACAGCGCCCCCTTTCGTCAGAACACAGTAATTAATGGCGCAACTTTCTGAATGCTCTCTTATCGAGTAATAGACTCTCATTGGGAGAGTACATTCATCTGGGACCAGGAGCAAATCCTTCCTCTCCACCACCCACACCTTTCGTGAGGGTGTAAAAAACGAGAACGGGAGAAAAGGCGAAATAAAAATAAACACAAAATTCCGTCATCATTACGTTTAGGAGCCCATTCCGGAAGTACTCCTTCCTTTCTGTCGTATTATCCCCACTCGTAACTTCCGGTACTGACAGATAAAACGGACCCGGATGTACGAAAGAGGGTTTCTTTTTTTCCCTCCCACCCCCTTTCTTTCGATTAGTTTGTTGCCATAGTTTCCTTTTTCGTTCATTTCGTCGCTTCGAAACTTGTTTCCCTTCTTCCTTATCCGGATTTGTGTCTCCGGGATTTCTCCAACGAAACTCACCTCCGTTCGTTACGGGAAACCCTCGCTTTGATACAAGTTTTCAGTTCGTTAAAAAAAAAAAAGTTTGTGTTGTTTAGGATGCGGAGAGGGTGTTGTTGCGCATCCGGGAAAAAACAGGAGTTTTCGTTCTGATTTCCAACTCCAACATTGATCGGAAAAGAGAAAAATATATATAACAAGAGATAATAAATGTTTTACATTTTGGAGGAAAAAATACAATTTTCTAACAAAGAACTTCCTTGCTTGCTCGGAAAGGCGAAATGTGAATCTTGTTTCGAGGTAAAATATGAAGTTTTTTTAAGGAAAGAGGTAGTAAAAAAGGAGATTGTAATGTTTCTGTTTTAACTCTTCTACAATTCCATTTTGAAAACTCAGGTTTCTCTTTTTCCTTTTTGTTATTCAAGAAAATTCTGAATTTTTATAAATCTTTATCTTCATATAAGTACAAAACTATTGGTATAAAAGGTGACCTTGAAAAATATTGTAGAAATCGTCTAGAAAGACAGAAATAGAGAATTTTTATATTCTATGCCAGAGAGAGAGAGAGAGTGCTTCTCAAGCTTTCAATATTAGCGTCCCATTTTCAGTCATAATTTTCATCTTCCCCCCTCCCTTATACAACAATTATGTATTGAATGCAATAATAATGTACCTTCATCACTAAAGCTATAATGAGACTTTGATTGTAAACTGCACAAATTATCAAGAGAAGTATTATATTGTGTGCATAATTTTGTATATATGACAAGTCCATGGAAGCCACTAGTAATTACTAAACTTGTTTTTAATTTAGTATTGATAAATAAATTATGAAATACTTTTTGCGGTACTGATCCATTTATAAGCATCTTTTATCAGTGTGAGTACGTATTTTATTTTTTATTATGTCAGAATGAGTATTTTGTTTTGCTTCCTTTCAGTAAATTGGTAACTATTTTAAATCTTTTATTTTCGACTTTTCAATATGCTCGCCCCCTCACATAGTGTTATCGCGTGCTCCTAGAGGGTGCACCCCACAACGCTGTTCTATGCACAATAAATGACTTTCACTTCGAATTTTGTGAAACCTTCAACTCGGTAAACGCGGCAGCCTTGTGGCTAAGATAGCAATCTTTGTAACCAAAGATGTTTGCCTCATGTAATAAGTTCAAATTACGATTCATTTTAGTTTAGACATGTTACGTGAAGGTTTTGACGTAATGGCAACTCCCACAGTCTCTTAGGTAGAATTAGGGTAACCGCGGTAGTTGATGTCATGGTCATCATTTTTTTATCAGGGCTCGTAAATTTTTAAGTCAAGCCACATGTTCGAGTCCTCAGTTTGCTAAAGATTCCTCTCGTTGTTAATTGAAAAAATATACTCGTACATCTCAGTGAATTGGTTTTTAGTCTTCTTATGATATGAAAGATTGGAGATCTCTAGATGCCATATCAAGTATTGTTTTCGTTACTTAACCATGGTTTAAAAATTACCATGTTCACCATTTACAACCATTGTATTATCCCATATTATCCCATTTCAACATTAATTGAAAATTTAAATTTTTAGAAGAATATAGGTTTGATTCCCCAATAAAGTTTGTGAACTTAAAACTATTATAAAAAACAACCCATTATATTCTGCAAGAACGTGAATTCACCATACGTCATAGACACATCCCTTCTGTTAAGTAACAACAATGATAATGTTGGCATGTGTGCGTGTGTCAGATATTTTTTTTTTTCATCAGAAGCACACATTTTTATGAACGTTTAGTTGCAAAATTTCTCGTGTTTTTCCTTTTATTATTTCCTTTGAATAAGATTTAAGGACTACTACATGCTTGATCCAATTACACAGAAGAGCCAAAACGTTATGACCACTCACTCAATAACACTTTATGCAACCTTTGACCTGAAAAACAATTCCAACTCGCCTTGTCACGGATACTACAAGTACTTGGTAGACGACTAGAGACAGAGTTGTACCAAATGTGAAAGCAGCAGTGACACAAAATCGAGATATTTCAACATGGAGGTGTTTGATCTTTCAGCCTTTCTATAAAAGGACATCGATTAGAATTCATTATTATGCACCTCGAACAACTACAACAAAATGCGAGCATTGTGACAGGGAGCGTTGTCCTGCTGGGAGATTCCATTTCCAGTTGCGAAGACAGACGCCATGTGGCAACTCTGATCCGCAGTTATGTTAAGATATTTCACAGCTTTCATGGTCTATTCTACCACAACTAAGGGTCCCAGGGCCCTCATGAGAACATCTCTCAAAGCACAATACTTTCACCATTAGCCTGCGTATGACCTGCTACGCATGGAAGAAAAAATATTCATCCCGAAGACGAAGCAAATTGACACGATCATCGACGTGAGGAAGGAGGAATCGTTATTCATCCGATTAGACAACTCTGTTCAACTTATCCATGATCCAGTGTCCATGTTTCCATGCCCACTATAAGCGTAGTTTCCCATGACGCTTGGTTAACAGAGGCACACGTGAGATGTCTGCGCAGTGTCATACCCATGAGTATCCGCTGAACTGTGTGTTGGAAACACTTGCCCTTGGACTTGCATTGAATTGGGCAGTTGGTTGAGCTACTGTCTGGCCCCGATTTTGCTTTACCAACGTTTAGTCTCCAACGTTCTTTTTCTTTAATGACTCGTGCACGTCCAACAGCTTAGCTACTGGTTTGCTACGCAACGTCATTCATTCCCTTTGTATAAGTACAAGTAACCAATTAGTCATGCAGTTTTGGAGATACTCGTTTCGAGTATTCGGGGATTTAAAACCTACCCTCTATCAAATTTGCTTAGATCAACAGCCTTCCCTATCACTCACAATAGAAAACGCAAAAATAGTTCTTTAGCTTCTCCAGTAACAATTAAAGAACATTCCACCTTAACCACGCACCCTCCACGTCATCCAGACGAGTTAATTGGAAAATGTGAGGATGGGCATAATGTTTTTACTCGTCAGTGTATATCTTTATACATCATGCACGGTAGTGTGAAAATTCAATGAGTGGAATATCAATCCAGATATCATTCTAATTTTCTAATCATGTTCAGAAAATTACGACATCGAAAGCGCTCCCAATCCGTTTTACAGTCAATAATGTAAAACATTAACCCAAATTTTATTGCAGCAATCCCTTTAACCGCGAATATCAACTAGCAATGACTGGAATAAAAATACTGATTCATTTTTCAACTCTTATCTATGGTATAGCTAAGATGTTACGACTGCGAATAGGTAAACTGATATTCAAATAACCGATCCTTCAAACCTGCCTTTGAATGCAGGCCTACTTAAGATCATCGACAGGTCAATAGAAGTATCATAAGAATCTTACACTTGAATTCGATCTAAGATCACACTTTAAAAAATTCACAACACATTACGCTGTTTGATATCCTCTCAAAATTGAAGAAGGAATTCAAAAGTCCATCTGTAATGGGCATTCGAAGAGTGGGTATTTCCCGGGCTCAAGATAAGGAAAAACTGTCGTTAAGATAGAGTATGGGGGAAAAGGGAATCGGACATCGAATAACATTTATCTTTGGTCGCAGAGTGTCAGAGATGTTAAGTAATAAAATGGATGCGAGTGCAGGAAGGAAAAATGGGGCCTATTTTACCCAACTGTCGATGGAATCTTATGCGAGGTTATTTTCCGCTCTAACCATTTCACTATGATGGAAGTCGGTCTGACTATTTCTCAACCCATAGTCATGATTTGACTAGACAGAAGAAAAAATTTAAATCTTAGTTCTATCAAGTATCATTTAATACAGATATTATCACACAAACCCTCTTGATATAATTTTTCAAACTTTAGCGTGGTTCATTTTTAACAAATCAACAGGTTTATTTGTCTAACTACAATTAATGAATGAATTAGGCTCCGGGTTAAATAATTGAAAAATATTCCTTAGATGTTTTCAAAACTTTGTAATCGAATATTTGAAATTGTGTTTGAACATATATTGTTTTTTGTCGTTTTTTAAAGAGTTTTCAGACATAGGAAATTTACTCAAAGCAAAAGTTAAAAAGAGGGAAAAATTTGAGTTTATAACCATTGAAAACACAAAGAAAATTCTCTTATTACTTAATAAATTTACAGAAAGGCGCATCTCTCAATGGTTTAGAAATTTTCTAAATTCGATTTTTTTGTATTAACATCATAATGCAACAATACTTGAGCTCTTTATTGTGTGACAATGTACTTTATAAGCCATACTCAAACAGCAACACCTAAAATCTGGCAACTCACTTACACCTACCTACTAAGACTTTTGAGGACTTTCAGACTGATTTGACTAACATGCAACAAATCTTATTAATAACGGACTTCGGAAAAAGCTTAATTCGAATTAGATTCAAGTAGTTTTCAAAAGGAATCATGCTTTGAATCATTTTCTTATTTATATCTTCCTTTTATTTAAAATAAAAAGAAATAATTAACAAAAAAAAAAAAAAAAAACATATAAATGAATCACAAAGAAAATTCTTTAAAATTATGATTCACAAGAAAACAACGGTAAGAATATAAAGACATAACGCGTAGATTTAGTACCTAAAAACATTAATCCTTTTATAAATTCAATACATATTATTTTGCATTATTTTTCACACAATTTATTTTATTATCAAAACTATGTATCGTGTTGAATGTACCATATTGAATCAGAATTATTCATTCATAAAAGTTTTAAACAAGTACAAGCACAGTAATGTGGAAATCATGCACCGAACTTTTAGTACAAAGTGATTTACAAATTACTTCAGATTTGCAAATTTATATTTGGGAATCTGTTTTTAGCTCATATATGTACATACACGTCTGATGTCATTATTAATTTCTGTGGACTCAACCAATTAAATGCGTTAAACACACGTAATTCTTTCTTTTCTTTTAATTTTACAAACATTCATCGTAAATTGCATCATTACGTACCATTAAAATTGAAAAATTTCAAGCGTTATCGTCCAAAGGCATCATATTATAACAGCGTAGTATATTATTCGTAACGGATTTGAAATTTGTTTCATCAGCTTCGTGCTAACCTAGTTAATAAAGTGTCGTCTCTACTGACCATGAACAGTGGCGCACACAAGGGGAGGGGGTGTCCCCGGGTTCGGACCCCCAAAGCCCCTGATTCTTTCATTGATTGGTTATAGTCTTATGAATACAGTACGTAAAATTTCATGAAGTATTTGTTATTAACAATTAATTTTATTAATAAATGCTATTTATTCAATAATTAATTTTTTATTGTTTTTTGTTCCCGAAAATCGACAAAACCAAAGCAATATGTTGGGCTGCGTATTGGAGCATGATACAAGAATGGTGGACTTTCGACCCTGCCCCCCTCTGGAAAAATTCCTGTGTGCGCCACTGACCATGAGTTTCTTTATCGATTCCATCAAAGGTCACCGATAGTAAAAATGTACCAATGGACTCAATAAAAAATTGGGATTTGACAATTGAGAAAATTATGCGGTTTGCATAATCTAATGGAGGCTTTAAATAACCGCTACCAGTAGCCAATTACTCTGATGCAACTTCACTAATACACTCATCCGGCTATAATGCAAATTAAGGATATGACTTTGTCCTTCAGTCTATTATGCGCAAATATATCTCTCTGACAAAAAATATTTTTTAACAATTTCTAAACGGGCCATACGATTTCAAAACGTTACTATAATTACATCTTATCTTCCCCTCTCATTTTAATACAAAAGCGTGTTGAATACAACCATAACTGATGAATAAATCAGGCATGTAACACAATATTCGATCCTCCTGCTTATCAGTATTCGAAGTGTTATGGGAATACCAGACTGTACGGTGCAGGGTATCATGAGTGCATATAGAGAGTCTATATCACCTGCAGTCCCTCGTGTGGCTCTGTGCCTAGCTCGTAATGCGTCTTCTCCCGCAAAGAGTATTATTTATCATCCCACAAATAATGGGTTGGAACACGCGAATCGCAGCACCCCGTTCGGCACTCAAAAGGGTCGGTAATCCATGTCATGGGGAGGGAAAAAACCATGTAAAATACCTGGTTGCGTGATAGAAGAGGTCTGCGTTCTTTTGTTCATGTGGTGATTCGATGCATTATAACTCATCAAGCATCGCATATTTTTAGTTGGCCCATTCGGTTATTTTGTTTCAGCAGTGGAAACATCTTATGGAGCTCCGGAAAAAAGAACAAGTTCTTAGGAAACATTTGAGTTAAATAAAAGTATAATCACATAAATAAAAATAAATAATAGGTTTATTTGACTATTAACGTCACATTTAAAAACAGCACGAAGGGTATTTGCAATGAACGTAATTTTGAATCCCGGTCAAGTCACGCTCACCTTCCAGTGGCATCCTACTGTCCTAAATTCCACACCACATAATTGTGAAAATTTTAAGTCCGAGTGATTTATCTTGCATCATTTTTTTTTTTTTTTTTTTTTTTTTTTGCACGATGCAGTGCCGGTTTATCTATTGGGCGCTTGTGGCAGGCACCCGGATAAGCCGCATTTGACCAGATTTTCTGATTAAATTTCGATCCACCAGTGCCAAGGGGGCCTGTAGATCTGCGCCAGGGCCCGAAAAGAGCTTAAATCGGCCCTGGTACGATGGATCGTTAGAGGCATCAAATTTTGAGCCCACTAATTGATTTAAATAATGTCAGCCACAAACTCGTGAATACTCGTCTTCTACCGCCTTTCTCTCTCTCTCAAGATAAATTTTAATAACAATAATTAATTTTTTTTTCTTAGATACTTGAATCACATTCAGAAAGGTTTAAAATGATCTCTTATGCAAGAATATTCGATTTTTAATTAGATTTAGTCATATTAATGATGATATATAATGACTTCTTAGTGACGTCATACATTTCAAGTGCAATAGTATGTTTTGACGTCTCCGTCACGTCAAGAAATGTCTCCAGAAAAACTGTCTCTACCGAGAACCACGAGTCGATTTTATTTTGTTTCGAATGCTCAAGGTCCCCCTCTCACACTCCATTTTTCAACGGTACCAGAAATTCACAGTTCAAGTAAAGAAATAGTTTGCATCAAAACACATTTCATTTGTATGTCAAGAGGGTACGGTTGTGACTTGGCAACTTGAAATGGACCTAATCATACCAAAACTTGCAAGTACTCAGATTAACATGGGAGCTAATGCCTTAGTATTTTATTGTTCATATCATATGAAACGATTTTGAGAATAGCAATTTCTTTTTATTTCCAGTAGTTCATATCTCGCCCTTGAATAAGAAATTGAGAGTGAAATTATCAATTTCTAATTTTCAGTTTTCGATCTCGCCTTAAGGAAAAATTGGAACTCGGAAAAAAAGTAGCAGTCATTATTTACATATTACATTCCTCTTTATTAGAATGTATGAAGTCAACGCCTATATTAAATGTATAGAAATATTTTGCAGCTTATTCGACTTATACCTGAATCTAAAATCTGTGTGAAAAGTTAAAAAATTACTATATTGAAAGTGAAATGTACAAAAAAGTGTACAAAAAGCCAATTTTATACTCGTTCGTATCACACAGGAATTAAACTTTGCTAGTTTATAAGCAAAAGCTAGCCGCACATTATGTTGAATTCCAAATTTAAGATATCAGCTATATTTCTCTAATATTGTTATATTTCCACACAGTATGAAGATATCTGCATAATACTATAAATCCATCCATGTACTTATATAAACCAGTATAGTACCTTGTCAAACCGAAGACCTATTTTTAATACTTAGTACTAATAAGTTCTTCATATATATTTGTCAGAATTAATAAATTTGGATACAAACCTTTATTTCAATGGCTGTTTAATTAATTATACAAGTTCCTTAAAAAACAACACACCTATTTTTTTTCCTTCAAAGCTTCCTGAATACATTCTACAAATATGGGGAAAACCCTGCTTTATAACTTCAAAACAAGTCAGTTATAAATTCAAATTTCAACGTGAAAAGTTCGTTCATAATTCAACAAAAACACCACTCTAAAAATAAATTTCCAACATCCGAAAATTATTCCAACGCAAAGCCAGACGAAATTGGATTTCCCCCATTGTTCTTCATCTTAAGGCGAAAAGGGAAAAAAAGTCTTTCACGCAAAACCACTCAAAGATATGGAAAAGTTGTATACCTCATCCCTTACATCCGAATCTTTTATACGAATCCGAGAATGACGTTATTTACTAATACACTTCCGACCGCAATGCGAGATCACTTAACAACCAGCTCTCATTTTAGGTAAGAGCGGATAAATTAGCCGCCTCTTCGATACCGCAGATAATAAAACGTGAAAAGGGGGATTTCGAATCCCGATTTATGGGGGTAAACAAAAGAGGATGAAGAAAACGAGCTCTGCTCGTAAACGGAGATAATCTCGGAGTGCGAGAATCCGACAGAATAATGCTATTAAGTCCGTGATTTAAATGTCCGGGAGACGGTGATATTTCGGAATCTATGGGACGATGGGTCCGAAATCGGAAACCATTTTTTCAATGGCTTGTCTCCCCGCAGAAGAGATGGAGAAAGGTAGGCTTAAGGGATTTGACAAAAATTGCGGAGGATGTTTGAGAAATAAATGTATTTCTCGGAATGAAGTACATAATTTTCCATTTCTAAATCCCTATTGCCTTATTTTCAGTTACGTATACACTCTTCCTGATGTGGGAAGCGTATGCCTTTTGAAGAAATTCCGAATTTTCGAAGGTACTTTTTTGTTTCCGTACACAAATGTAAAATAGTTATAGTAAAAAAAATACTAATAATAATGGGCTATAGTAAAAAAAAAACATTTAAAAGAATACAGAAACAATTCCAAGTTTTATTGACATACTTTACAGATGCTCTATGAGTGAAACCTTGGTTACACGGCATACATCAATGCGATAGTCCAGTTCCTGCACCACTCTATTCAGTATAACGTTATAGCACGTGTTACCCTTTCATGCAGTTCTGTTACATCACGCGGCAAAAGGGTGTTAAAATGCTATGTCATTAATTAAAACATGACTACCATTTATCTGATTTACCATTTATTATTATTTAACACACAGTTATTTAACTAATTATTATTTAAAAATAATAATTAGACAAAACCCTAGGAGTCTACTTCAGGCATTTTTTCGCCCAATCTCTCTCCATTCTCGTTGTGATTTCGGCTCATTAGTACAAAACCTCCCGACAATACTCGTCAAGTTTGATGTATGGGGTGACCAGACTTACTAGGAGGCATTGTATCTTCCAAAAGAGACTGTGTATTCTTTCCCTCATGCCTGAGGGAAAACAGATGCGAGTCATTTCTGAGGGTGGCTTTGATGTTGCCACACCTTTTCTTTCTCCGACACCTAAACAATTTTAGTCTCACGATCTTTCAGAAAGACATTATTGAGAATAATATCCCTTGTCGATTTACTTCGCACAAGTGGATCCCAATTTGCTTGAATGAAAGGGAATGTCGACTTGTCGTGACAGAAACCTTCCTTCAACGTTAAAATGATAAGGTGGTTTATAGCCTTCCAGATGGTATACGGGGTACGGCGTTGGAGTTGGTTTCAGAAGCGCCGGCCAACTGTATCCAAACACCAATGAAGCTATGACCAAGACTATGGTGAGGAGGGCCGTGTGCAGATTTGCTATACTCGCCAATCAGAGATGATTGGGGGCTCGAAATCGTCCCGGTCAGGGGGTTTAAAGAGTCGGCTCGAAAGTTCACGAGGGTCTCTTTTAATCTTCTGCATGACCTTCGGCATCAGATTTTTCTCCCTCGAAGAGGCTCGATGGAGATTGCGGGGGCAGCCGCACCTCAAGGACCAAGAGGGATGAACATCGATGACCTTTGAAAGACGAAGTGCCGGAGTCAGCGGAGCGACTGCTTGAATGAACTGACTTTGGACAATTCCAGCAAAAGGGGTGGCGGGTACAGCCGCATCCGAGAGCCGGTCATTTCAAGATATTTCAACCTTTCACGGGACTAGAACTTTTCTCCAGCGAAAGGCTGTAAACATGAACAATTTACTAATGAATACACTGTTTTGTTTGTTTAATTTGGAATAAAATGCCTTTTGGGCTAATAGCTGAGTGATTCATCCCGCTACCAAGTAATGAAGTAGTTTTAAAGGATCACGACACTACACCATGTTTTCCAGCTCAAAGAAAAAAATTAGTTCTATCATCCACAGCAGCGCCCTCTTTTTCAATTAAAACAGCGTCACAAGCCAAGTTTTTAGGCACGCTTTTAAAGGGGATACGAAAACTTTGTCTTATGTAAATGACCAAGTTTTCTTATGTAAATGGCCAGTTGACATAAGACCAAGCTTTCGGATAACACGTGCTGACAATAACGTTGATAGTACCGTGTTCAGTAGTGCGGCAGGAATTGGACTAACGCATTGATGTCTGTCGTGTAACCAAGGTTTCATACAAAGAACATCTGTAAAGTATATAAATAAAACTTGAATTGTTACCGTATGCTCTTATGCGCTCTTTTTTGCTGCATTCGTCTCATTTTTTTTTACTATAACAATTTGCAACCCTAGAGGGAATTATGAATAATCCTATATATTTGCTATAAAATAAAGTTCATTAGCAAGTCCGATTTAAAGTGGAACAAGACCTATTAACGAACAGCGTCATTCTGAACCATGGTTAAAGTGGGAGGACGAGATCTGAACGGATACCTCGTTAACCCATAGAAACTGCTGTTCTTCCTCACGTCCATCTTTAATGGAATTGGGAATCAAATAACTGACTCCGGGATGGACATCAGAAGCTATAAAATTTTCGATCATGGTTAAGGGACTATCACAGCTCTAAACGTTAAATAATTCATTACTTAATTTGTGAGGGTGTCTGGGTACGAGATTCACATTTAATGCCCGGATGCCGGGTTCAAGTTTTGATGTGTTTGTATATAGTCATACATTTTGATGAACCTTCAACTTCTATGATGAGGCTAACGATCTAATTCGATGAGAGTTCATATCAAAGGAAATTTAGAATGTTAGTATTTAATGTCTACAATCTAATTCCATAATAAATGAATAATTTAATAAAACGAAGAATCATTTCAAAGAACTCGTTAGCTAACACTTGTTGCAATGCTTTCACAAAAAATGTATATAATAAATTTAAAGCTGTCTTCTCATATAACGTTAAAAATTAGGATTTCAAATGGGAACACTTCATTTCTCTCCAATAAAAAACTCGGGAAGATTAACATTATGTTTTGACTACACTACGCTTTCCACAGAACAGTGTATTTTATAGCGATATACATTTGTCTAAAAATCAATCCACATTTTCATTGGGTAAAATGTGCTTCGTATATTTCATTTTCTACATTATAAAGCTAAATGAGAATAATTTTGCCTCTTAAGGTGAAAAATTGCATATTTCCGAAGTATTTATAAATTTTAAAAGTAATGCGTAATAAAAGGCGTATTTGTAACAATTTCACAAATTTATAAAAAAAAATTAGAACTTTTTGTTAGAAATGTATTGAAATTTGGTTCAGGGTCTTTGAAATTAGCCTGATAAAAAAAAAAAAGGACATTCACGACTAAATAGAGATTGCAATCACCAGATGGGATATATAAATGGATTATTATTGTACCTATAGCTTCCTAGCACCACCTTTAAAATTTGGTTGACAGCCAATATAAGTTTTAAAAAATCAAGAAAGGAGTGTAATTCAAATCATAAAATATACAGCATCTTCATTTTTGTTGATAACGTAAAAAAGAAGTTAGAAAAAGCTAGGGGGAAAAAAGAGAAAATATTTAATTCAACATTCAGCCACGCATTATATAAATTTAATTCAAACATTCGTAAATTTTTAACAATTCGTTGTTTAGCTCTGGTTTAATATTTCATTAAACAGAATTCCTTGCCGACTTAAATATATTTAAAGTTTTTCATTATTACCACTGCATGAAGTAAATCTGAAAAAAAAAAACTTCCTATGCAATTTTAATGCTACAATATTGCGAGAAGCATTGCAGCAAATGAGGAAAAAAAAATACTAAAACCTGACATTTCCTCAAATGCAAAACATTTTTTTTATAAAATTCCTTAATATTTAAAACACTTCTTTTTAAAAAATGTTTATCATTTAAAGGGGAGGGGGAGAAAAAGGAGCGAAAATCTTCCTTAAAAACTGGTGCAAAAACTGTTAACATCTCTGAAATTCAGATTTATTTTTAAAAAAAAGTATTAATCGAAAAAAGAGAAACTTTAAACAAAACAAAAAAATAATAAAATAAAATAAAAAACATCCAAAACATTTCCATCTGCAAAATTCTGTATTCCGAGAAGGGAAAAAGAAGCGGCATTTGAAATTTGACAGCCACTTTTATACAACAAATAAAACAAAATAAAACCAAGGAATTTCTTTAAAAACGACAAGAAAGGGGAAAAGTAAAGCTCCGGACCTTTAAAACGGAAAAAACAAATTCTTTTATTCCCCACCTTGGTACAAATATTGTGAGCGGATTATTTTATTAGGGCGACCGCTTTGTTTAACGACAGGATAAATCGTTGAAGCTCCTCGCCACGTCACAATGCTTTGTCGCCAATAGAATGGGAAGACGCATTTCAAAATTATCGAAAAAACACAAAATTTGCCAACTCGAAACCTTATGGCGTGAGTTTCGATTTTAACGTGTCGGATTTTACGTCGCACTAAAAGATGTGGCGACGATGGAGGGAGGGCGAATTTTCACACACTTCTCTTAAGATATTTTACGAGTGTCGTATAATATTCCATAAACAATAAAAGTACAAGAATATGACCTTTTATCGTGGCCCTTTTTGGGGTGAGGTTACAACAACAAGGGTGGGGGTGAGTGTTAAGGGAAAAGTTTCGTCGGCAGAAAAAGCAATAGAACGGATTTTCGTTTTTCTATGGAATTCTTTTTTTAAAACAAAGACAGCATTTTCCTAGGTGAAAGTATTACTTTTTGAAAGAAACGGGGGAAAAAAATCTTAACTTTGTACTTAAAAATTTTAATTGATAACGATTATTTAATATGAATTCTTAGGTTAGATCATAATAATAATTATTATTAAAATACAGCAACGAATAACCAAAAAAAAAATTATTATTATTAAATTTAACGGCATTGACGTAAATCGAACTAAACACACAATTTTTACGCATACTATTTTGTAGAATTTTTTCTGCATTAGCAACAGAGATAATAATGTGAGATTAAAATATCTTACACAAAAAAATATATGATACGTGATTAAAGTATTTCTATCAGCAATGTCAATATGTTTTTAGAAATACTAAATGCAAAATTAAGTGCTATAAAATTAATTTGAAGCCTTTGTATGTAACTAATACTTCATATTTAAAAAAGTGACGTTTTAGTTTTGACTTATGTAAATCTGAATTTAATATATAAAATAAAGCATGCATAACTTTATATCACAATCCTAAGTAAATAACAGCTTTAGGAAACATAATAGTTATATATTTTTGGTATATTGACTTTTTCATATTCTTTCTATGGGTCTCATCCTAGGTTATAATATTATCTCATTCTAATTAATAAGATTTATATATTTACTGCTAAACCATCATTCTTCCATTTATATTTTAAGGAATTTTATTTTTAATAATAATTGTTTCATCTGAATTTAACATCAGTTAACAATGTAATCACGGATATATTTCATACAATGTGTAAGAAGACGCTTTAGAAGAAAAAAAAGTATTCATAATCAAAAAACCTATAAAACTATTTGATTCGGAGAAATTATTTGAAATCGCTTTTCTATTATTTTCTTTTGACTAATCTGCGGAATTATGAACACAAATAAATCTTACCTCATCCCAATCAAATACAAGCAATTTCAACTCATCCCCCCCCCCGCGCATTCCTCAAATTTTCTCAACATAAAAGTAAAATTCATAAGAAAAACGAAGTAATAAAAGACTGAGGCAAATAAGAGGGAGAGTTTAAAACACGCACTGTTACATCCTCCTTTGAGAGGTTCATGCTTCGATATTAGAAAAAAAAAATTATATGTAATAACGAGGATTTTAAAAATATAACGTTTTTTTCCCCTTACACATAAAAGCAAAAGAACTAATTAGTTTTTTGCCCTAACCACAGATCCGAACTCACGCTCAAAGAGGGAAAAAAAAGGGGAAAAAATAACACTCATACTCGAAAAGTTAAATCTCTTTTCTCCAACTTTAATCAAAGCGGAACTCGGCAGAAAGCTTTCGTGTGATACTTCTCCCTTCTGCCTCAATTTTGACAATTCACCTAGAGAAAAAGAATTCCCGCAAAGAACTATATTTTCAATTACATCGCTTTTAGCTCACAGAAGAGAATTATTAGACAGAGAAATGAGAAGATGGCGAAAAAAAAAAGTAAGAGCAAAAGAAAAAGTTGGGTTGTGAAAGTCTTTCCTATCGAGAACGTAGTTATTTGAAGCTTCCCTACGGAGCCTTAATCCCGTACAGCAGTCCTCTTCTGCTAAGTACAGAGAAGAATTACATTTATACGAACCAATTAGAAAGCTGGGGATTTTTTTCCCCTTTTTCTGCACCTGCCTCTCTTATTATACTCCAATTATCATCGGGCTGTCAACACGCGCATTTCACTTTTCCCTCCTATTATCAGGCGGATCAATGTTCGCTATTGTCTCTCATGGCAAGAGGAAAAAAAAATTGTAAAAATATGCCGGTTTATTTGGTGACTTAGAGATCAATTTACGCTCGGAAGGTTCGTCGATTTTTTAAATCCATAACGGTGTATGACTTAACAGTGAAAAAAAATGAGCATTATTATTCTTTTATAAGGTATTCGTTTCTTTTATCAGGGGAAAAAATCATGTTTCTTGTAACGCCACTTTTTCTGACAAGAAATTTGGTAACCAAATTTCCAGGATTTCTTTTTTTATATATATATATGACTTCAATTATAATGAGTCTATCCCCTCTTTCTTTATTCTTATTATAATATTTACTTATAACACAATAGCAGACATGCAAAAAAGAGGCAACTCCTTACACTGTAAAAAAGAAAATCCTTTTGATAATATATATCTTTTGAATAATACTAAATACACATGTTCCGACCTTGATCAATGAAAAAAATACCGTATTTACTCCGATCTAAGCCGCACTATTTTTTCAGTGTTAATGCTACTGAAAATTGGGTGCGGTTTAGAATCGACGGAAAAACATTTGTTGGACGTGAGATATTGTATTTCTACCCCTTTCAAAAGGAAAAATGCAACTTTCCATTCTGACCACTTGCATCGATGATTTATCCCAATTCCGCAGTTTATCTCCAGTATTAAGTCTTTCCTAAACATAGTTCTGTGCTCGTATTTAGGCAAATTTTTTGTATACTCATTCTTTTAATCACCTAAACATCAAAGATATCGGTAATACCGTAAAATCAGGCGTATAGCGCGCACCTATAATTTCGAGCTGCATTTCTTTTTAATTTTTAGGTATATTCGTCCTATAACGCGCCCCCCCCCTTTTTTTTTGTTTTGCAAAGAATCGGAATCTTCACATGTAATGCTCGAATGTTTTGAAGTCCTTTATTCAAGGTGTTATTCCAAAAGCTTTAGAAAAAATAGTTTTCTTCTAGATTTAAGACCTTTCAGCTCATTAAGAATGTCATTTCTTTTAAATAAACGTATTTCGATCTTTGTAGAAGTCGAACTTCTTTTATGCTCATCTGTTTTTCTTATTTTTAAAGCTCTAATTTTTGTACCCGGCGTATAACGAAATCAACCTTATTTTTTGTATTAAAAGTGCGCGTTATACGCCGGATTTTACAGTAGGTGAGTTGACTACGACGCCAGAATGAAAAGGGAGGCAAGGAAACAGAGAAGCGTCCACTGAAAATTTGACACTCTCTCTGAAGGAATAAGTATACGTCGATGTCGTAAACAAAATGATACACTTTTTGCTTGCAAATGTGTGTTTAATAGTCTTTATAATAATTCTTTTACATTCTTGTGATAATGGATGGAGACGAATCATTCTTGAAACACATGATACTGACGGTTAGAGTAATTATTTGAAAGTTTTTGATATTGGCAAAATAAATAAATTATTAACTTTTTATTATTTCTAATTAAATTGTTTTTTAAATTTAAGTTTCGGTTATTAATGAGCCTTTGACACATTTTTTTTAAAAATTTTTCTCAAAGAACGTGTAGAGAATATAGGGTGCGGCTTCGAATCGATGGTGGCTTAGATTCGAGTAAATGCTGTATATATGCCAACTGGCCACAGAGGCAAGACTCCATCACTATTCCATGTCCGTCGCCCGTGCCTGGGCCTAAGCTACACCCCATACACCACCATTCAGTTCAAAGGTGACAATCAATCGAATAAATTTGCATTCAGATTCGTGAGTGTGATTCCCACACATTTGTTTCGGATTAATGTCATTACGGTAACCCGAATTTTGGCTACGTAAACTATTTACTATATGTTGTCAAAACTATCTCCTAGTATTTGACAACATTCGTGACAACTGTCTACTCAAAAGGGTCACTGGTGGGCCCTTCTTTTGCAAAGGTGCCATGTCTTCAAGAAATCTTAAGACGTCACTGCACATAATCCAATATCCTTATATAACTGACGAGGCATGAGTGAGTGAGTGAGAGAATACTAACGTCACACTGTTCAGCAACAAGAGGGCTTTTGGCGAGCGACAGACCACGTAATTTTGAACCATGGTCAAGTGACGTGGACGACACCTGTGCTGGCCCCTAACTACCACACCACACCAACGGGAGGGCGTTTCAGCTCTCGACAGATTTAACGTGCATCGCTGCCCTACACGGCGGGTCTTTAGTGGTTCTGGGCTCGAACTCATGACATGCCTGCCATGATCCGATACCTTGACCACTGGACTACCGCAGTCCTAACTGACGAGGCATACTTACCTTAAATTAATTTCAAATGATTTCGTCATTTTGAAAAAACGATCAGGCGACAAAAACAACATCAAGACTGTAAAACACTTTAATTTAAGACAGTATTCGCACAGTGTACGTAAGAAGGTCGAGAATAATTTATAACAGTATGAAAATATTGACTGTTTTTATTCTCCATAAAATTCCTCCTTTCAAATTCCCCCGCGTTTGAAAAATTTTTGATTGTATAATTGTACCACTTAAAAAATAAACAGAAGTTCCTAAGTAAAATATTATTTGCATCATGAACTTTATAGAAGCAAAATATTTCTAGAACCTTATAAGCAACAAGATTCTAAAAGTACTTTATTTCTAAAAAAAACAACTGCGTCTAAATCAAAGAATATGATGGACTAAAGAATAATTTTAGAAAAAAAGGAATACCCTTCCTCCTTCCAAAGAAGAATACGTAAGATACAGTATCAGCAGTCACTTTGGATAGAACAAAGACGCAAATCCTCAATTTGACACCATAGTATAAACCAGCATTTAATATCTTGAGCACTAAAATACATAATCAACATAGTAGAGCAAATTAAAGCAGATGCCTCTGTTCTTCATCACATCATTTTATTATGAACCATAGCCCAGATTGTCTTTTCTCTCGAATGGCGAAATATGAACCCCCTATTATAATGAGCCCCTATCGATTGAACGCAGGTCCAGATCGATTCAGGGGGAGCCTAATGCGATTATTGCATGTTCGATTGTGTATCGCCGCGGCTTTATACTTAATGGTATCCTAAGTACCACACTTAATTCTGCCGGCCTCACGAGAAGATTTCTAAATTAATTTTCCCTCCCGCCTTGTTTCAATTTTTTCAAAATTCCGGGCATTCCTCTTAACTATCCCCATAACCATGAGCACGCCGCCTAACCATTAACAAGGTTCTCCGTGTGTGGGGTTTTTGAGGATGTTAAATGCTTGCTTCGCACGAAAAGTGTGGTGATTAAAATGTAGCTCTCGGAAAATAGACTTAAAAGGGAGAATATTTACAAGGAATTCATGGGAGAAAATGCCAATAATGAACGTGGCTGCTCAGAACACGCAGTAAGTCATCCATCTACCTTTATTATAGAAATATAAGAGAACTGAAATCAGATGCTAAATAACGTGAGACCAAAAAGCCAGTCTATAAACTCTTTGCTTATATGATGACCAAAAATTTACTGGGATCTAATATTTACATAATAGAATCAACAAATGAGTTATCACTGTAAAGAACTAAGAGTATATCGTAAAACATTACATGGCATTATTAATTTTATCCTTTCTTATGAAAAATTTAATATTCAGATTTAACCGGCAGAGTGGCGTAGTTAGTTTGTCGCTGGCTTTGTACGCCTAAAGTTGCGGGTTCGACTCCGGCTCAAGTCGGTAAATTTTCATGGCGCAGAAAATCGTATGATTATACGGCATCTAAAAGATCCCTTGAGCGTCTGTTGGGCTTGTGTGCTCTCGGAAAAATTAAAATACGGTTTCGCAACGCCAGAGCTCAGGTGCCTTCGGCTTCAGAATTACATGTGACGATAGGTATATGTCTATATGGTACCGCACTAAAAAGAAATACCAGCTTCCGGGGGAAGTACTAGGTCTGCAATGGTAAAATACCAGCCCGCAGCCCCATTAGAAATAAAAAAAAAACATATTCAGATTTATAAGAGGCATTAATAATATTCAACAATACTCTTCTATATACAGTAACACTTAGGTAGCTCGGTATAATGCAAGAATGTGAATAAATAATTATATAATAGGTTTTGTAAAAGTCCGATCGGCAGTAAAATTAACATGTCGAGTTTAGCTTAGGAGCATTAAAAAATAAGGTTTCATTTTAAAAGTAACTCAGAAAAAGGGGACAACACAAAGCATGTATCACATTACGGCACATAAAAAGAAATGAATAAATGGTTCGAATAATTGTAATTGTATTGTTTTCTTGTTCAGAGTCCATTCCTTCAAAGTAATTTCTACGTATTAAGTTTTTTCTTTTAAAAACTATATAGCTGTTTGACATATAGACCATTTTTCAGACACTATTTAATAAACGATTACTCTCAACTCATATTAAGCCTGTTTTCACCAACTGTATGAGAGCTTCAACTAAACGCGAAGGATATTTCCAGACAGAAAAATGTTTTAATTTTCATGAAAATTTGCGATAATGTAAAATATTGCAATGTACTAGTTATTTTAAATCTGAAAAAATATTCCACAAACTCGGTTCCTATTCTTTAACATTATGCAAAGGCAACCTTAATAGATTAAACCCACATGATTTCCTTGTCTCTCACTCTAATAGATGCCTTTACAATAATGTTACGAATAATTAGATTTCTACATAAATGTATTGAAAAGCAATAAAGCGTATTACCAAATTATGCTATAAAATGAGAATTCATCGCATGAAATCAATTCTAGAGAGTGGCATTAGTAATAATCTGGAATATTGTCAACAGTATAAAATAAATTCAGTAACGGCATACACATATTTGATACATATACAAAATTTTTATAAAATTTAATTTTGCAATAAATTTCTGGAATTAGTTTCAAAATGTTTACTTTTAAAGACATTGAACGTAAAAAGAAAAAGCTAAAATTTATAAATTCCTTCAACTCCACTTTCATTTTTAAGCAGAATATCCATTTCCAATAATGCGAATTCTTTTGAAAAATGAGCAACTGAACGCTCTCTTTAATCTTCGAAAAGGGAAGGTGAAAAGACGATTTCGTCGAACCCTGGACAGCCTCATCTCTACCCCCTCGTAACGAAAACTATTTAAATTGGCTTAAAAGACTCTCCCACTCCACCCCCATTTTTCAGAATCACCAGACAGAATGAATTAAATATTTGGAACGTGAGGGAGAGAGAGATGAAAACTTTTCATCCGGAATTTATTTAAAAAAATGAAGGGAGGAGGAAAATATCACATTCTGGTGATGAGTGTGAAGGTGCTCCTCCCCACCTTAATTGAAAATTAAGTCCGTCGGCATTCGAATGTGTATACCTCTTTCCAACTGTCTAACTCTCTACACCTAGTTTTACTTCGCGGGGGATATCTCTATGTGCTCCCCTACTGCTTGAAATGAAAGCAAAAGAAAAGATATTTAAGTGGATCCTTTTTAATCAGATGCAGCTCGTTTATTCGTTGCGTACTTTACCTTTGTTTAGGATATGGTGGAGGAGTTATAGGAGTTGATTTCTAAATACTTTTTGGAATTGATTTGTTTACTTCGCTTTTTTTCTTCTAACTAAACGACACAATATAACAATGTGAGAGAAATAGATATTATGACCAGATTATGATCCAAGATTATATGAGTTGTAACCAACAGGTTTACATTATCTAGTGAGCGTCCCTCTGGCCAAATCAGAAAATCTGTGGTAAACGAGCTGCTTGAATGGGGATCAATTTTACAAAGTAACGTCGTTGTATGGATTAACAGAGGTAGTTAATTATAGTAAAATCCGGCGTATAACGCGGACCTATGCTTTAAAGCTGCATTTCTTACTTGTTAGGTATATTCACCGTATAACGCACGCCCCTTTTTTATTAAGGAACCTGAAATGTACGAGTGCAATGCTGCTATGGTTTGAAGTCATTTATTCGAGGCATTATCCCAGGATTTTGAAAAAATAGTATACTTTTAGAACTACACAACCTTTTAATTTTCTTAGGGATATTGGTTTTTTTTTTTTTTTTTTTTCAATAAACAATTTTCCTATTTATGTAGAAGTATTTTTTTTAATATTCGTTTCTTTTTTTCAATTTCGAAGATATTATTTTTATACCCGGAATATAACGCGCACCTGTAAATTTCAATTTTTTTTTTTGTTAAAAGTGCGCGTTATACGCCGTATTATGCTATATTAAAAAGTTATTATAATTCAAAAGTTTAGTTTGAAATGGCGTGGAAGTTTAGTTTCTTCGAAAATTTGGAATTTTTACGTTCTCAAAAAGTACAGGATACTTTTTTAATTTAAGAAATAATAATCGCATTCTATCAATTGCTGGTGCCTCAACCTCCAGCACTAATAAGCAGGCTGATATCTCTATGTGCCGCAAAAGTTTTTAAGTAACGTAACAAAAGGATTTATGAATAAGCGTATGAGAATAATTAACTTAAAAAATTACTTAGAATTTAAGCAGCATTTTCATTTTAAAGTCTGAATTTTTTTTATTAATTGTACTGACACACTGCCGGTAACTTTTGGAAGATGACCGGCAAGAAGTTCTGTTTATTTATTGAATGTGAACATATTTAGAGAGTACAATAATAATCATACGACAATCATGATCTTGAATAAGCAGGTACAAAAATATTTATGCTCTGAGAGAAAAAAAAAAGTCGTGTACATTGTGTAACTCCGTAAGTTCATTCAAGAGTCCTTATAAATATTTTGAAACATTTTACTGTAACAATAACAATCACAATGTCAATAAATAGATGCAAATGTTTAGATTAAAGTAAATAGAAACATTAATCCAAACTTTCGATGAAATCAAAATAGGAGCGTTACGGGAATGCTTCTTAGCATGAAAAAAGTACAAGAACATCAGTCGGAGATAGCGGAATATGTCCAAATTTTGAATAATAAATCATAGTATAATGTTCTAAAAATAGACATTAGATTAAAGCTCTTACTCCAAGCAAGATATCGATGCAATCAATAAATCAGTCGACACACATTGAACTTACATCGACTCACATGGCAAGCAAAACGGATAATCTTAAAACCGCCTTTACTCATCGAAAAGATTAAATTTTTACTAGATTTTACGAGAAAAATTCATTAGAAAACGAAAGTTTCAATGATTTTTGGTATCCAAAAAAACAATCCCTTAAAAGGTTGTTGAAAATCATGCATGGAAAGGCAAACGTGGATGCTACTCTATTTCATTGATTGTGCCCATAACGACCAATGTATGTCTGCAACGTTTTCTGCCACGCATCTACAAAATCAACTTCTTTATGTAGATCGCATTACGCAGTTTATATCCACAAATGCACTTTGAAATATTACATCTGACTTCGCTCCGACAACCAACGGCCGTGAGAAAAACACCACTCCACCTGTGAGCCTTAAATCAGATAGTTATGCGAGGTGTAAGAGGTGACCACCGAGCCTTAAATATGTGGAGAGACAGTCCGGTTTGAAACACTGAGAAGAACGGTTGTTTGCCTCCTCCTTCACTAATAACATATTGTGTAGAATGGTGGTTGTAATTTCTACAAATGTGTATTGGCCACAAATGTATAACGAACGGTTTACAAGCAGACTTTGAGTTATGTGTAACTTTTCTTCTCAAGCAAAGAGGCAGCGAACTGTATTCTTAAATGTTGGTTTATTGAGCGCCGGTTGGTGTGTCGTGCTTCGTGGCCACAGGAATACTGAATACAAATTGTAAGCAAAAGATGACTCCTAGCGCCATCTGCACATGCTGGTCATAACAAATGGAGATCGTCAATAATTTGAATAGCTTGTAACCAATTGTACATACTGCAATTTATGGCAGTAGACGAAATAAATCAATTATTTAATTTCTTAACTAACGCTACCCATGTCGATTTTCCAAAACACTTCAGTGTCTTTTGATAATTGGTCAATGTATTATTCTAGAGCGATGTTGTTTAAAAGCAATTTTTTTAAAAAAATAATTTCAATAACAATAATAATGCAATTATTTTTCAGAGAAATCCCAAGATGGAAACAATGCCAGTTTTTAAGAATTCATTGTCTTAATCCAACGGACGTCAACTACTCCCGAAAATCTTGGGACATTGCAATCGATTCCGTAGGACCAACCCTAAGAAAAGGAAAAACAGCTCCTTAATTGCTATTTAGGTAACCAGAGCGACTTCCTAATGGATGTTTAAGTACATAATTCATTTAAGCGAGAGCACAGATGCATCTTCAGACTCTAATGCGAGTTCCCTTTGTGTTTCTTTAAGCTCTCCGACTCATTCATTCGCTTTACCAAAAAGAGAGCATAAACATAACAAATTGCACAACTGCGATTGCTACGGTAAAAATTTAGCTAAGATGGATGACTGAAGATACATGAATTCCAGCTTCTGTTAAAAACTGGATATTTTGTTGCAATGAAGAAAATGAAATTGCTAGAATATATTTGATTACAGAAGTTATTATACATACATCATTACACTATATTCATTTCTCTTCTGAAATAATTTTGAATTCCTTAATTAAACTAAGCAGTTTTTTTTCAAATTTAATTTAGTTAAAAAAAAAAAGTCGTATCATTAAAATTATATGACAGATTATAGTTGCAATCAGATGAAAGAGTTGACATCTAATATTCCAAATATAAATTTGTGTGAACTTAGAAGTCTAGTCAAATGGATTTTATTTTAATATTTTTGCTTTCATTTAGCCTATTAGTGATTTATTTCTGGGACATTTTTTCTAATAGAATATTTTTAAATTTTTATTTGATTTTCGTATTCTTTGAATATATTTATAATAATAATCTTTAAGGTATTTTTCACAATTTAATAAGTGAGATCCTGTTTGGATATTGGAGGAATCAGAAACAATCTTCATATGTTTCAGCGTAAATTTGGGAGGCTTTTTAAAAATGTTTCAATATTTATTTAGAATTTTGTTTGTTTGTTTGTTTTCGTCTTTGGCACGTAGATTAATGCTTTATTAATGGAATTTTGTTTTGAAAACCATCTTTGAAACCATCACCATAGTATTAACTTCTTAATATTATATTATTAAACTTAGAGCAGTTTTTGAAACTTTTTTTTTGCACTACTTTTACTTCTTTCAGGCCAATGACACAAGCAAATATAGAGGAAGGTTGACTGTGATCTTAAAACAATGTTTAACCCTACGTTTATTTTTTAAGTCTAAGAGTTTACAACTACACAACACTGGTAACTTACTTTAACCTATACTGTCTTGCTATACTTGTATTTACAGTTTACTTATAAATTAGGTTTATAGCAATTTATAGCATTAGAGTTGTTGTGTTGTTGTTTCCAATCCCCTTGGAGCAGGAAATCCATATATATATATATATACTGGGTGTACCTGTACTTTTTGCAATTATTGAATGATAAATGCTTTCCTATATATTTAATATGCAAATAATTCACAATTAATTAAGTAAAAACATTTTTTTCAAATTTCACTCCTTTTAAAGCAAAATTATGTCTCCATGGAACTCACTCCTGTTTTTTTTTATATCTAAGAAAAAAAAAACATACTTAACAATTTATTACACAACATGATGTGAAAAAGTTATTAACGAAACATAACTCTTATTTATATTTCTAAGAAAAAATGAAATAAAAATAATCCCTCTCACAAATAGAACTAAGAGTATTATATAATTATAATTGACTGACTAGAAACTCTAAATCCCCAAGAAGTAAAACATTTCTTTAATTTAATTTTTATGTCTCTATTATCGAAGTAATACGATCAATCTTCTCAAATACTGCATAATTGCAGTAATTCCACATACACAACAGAATTTTACAGCAACTGGATATTCACAATATACCTGTCTAATTACGACGGCTGCCTCACAGCACTGCGGAATAGGTTCATCATTATGCTTATTATGGTAAGGACATGGTGGTAAACAGGATGCGGGATTGCTATACATCCAGGGAATTGCCATAACGTCGATATCGAGACCTCGTGTGAATTCTCCTCTGATAACTGTCACCTCGATGAGACCTCACTGTATGGAGTGATGATAAATATTTAATTACTGGTTGATTGAGCCACTTGTGACCTCCGTTCAAACCAACCAACCAACCTTGGTGCTTTGTGCAACTGTCAATGCTCCATTCTGAAAAGGGAAGTAAATGGGCTCCATGTTGCCGAAATTTCAAATTTGGTCACAGCTTTGAATGCGAAAGGAGGATCAATAATATTGTGGTTTTATAAACATTTTCTAAAAATAGATCGAACCAAAGCATCAAGAAAGGTTTGATTTAATGTATCAATGACGATTAATTGTACGGGAGTGAAATATTAACAAAAAAGCTATTTTGAAATAAATTTAGTTTTACATGTAGGATGTGGAGATTTTAAAGATTCATTTTTAATCAAAAAACGCTCCAGGATATTTAATAACCAGTAATCTTATTTTCTTATATAGTCTTTGGTGATATTGAGCCTCCAAATTATGATCATTTAGTACCTCAATTTACCACTAGGTTATCTTGATCTCAGACTAAGAATGAAAATACTTTATACTGGTTTAACACAAATTCTCCTTCTAACCTAATAAAATGATAGTGACAGAATTGAAGAACTTAAAGTCTATTCTCAAACTCATGACTCTAACCATTATGCCTCTCAATTTTATTTCAAGGGCGTAGAGAATTTTATGCTAAGAATGTTTAATACGTTTTTTTAATACGATTCATCAATTTTATTCCTCTAACTGTAATCATGTTTAATTTGAGATAGTTTTAAAAATCCATATATTAACACTGAATATAGGTCAACTATTTTATTATATAGTTACACGGTAATTTCAGAATAATAACAGAGTAATAACGAGAATAGTAACTCTCTCTCTCTCTCTCTTAATAACAATACCTAGAATAATAACGATATCCCCATTGTAAAATCGGTGACTGTCGTATTTAATTATAATTTTATCTGTAATTTTATACAGAATGTCAACATAGAACGTATGCCGAACGCAATTACGTAAACAAGAACTTATAGGGGAAAAAATAAATAACTGCCAAATCAACTGGCGCTGATGATAAAATATTCGTGAGTTGTATTTGTTAATTACGTCGTGTAATATCATATTACTGTGTTTTATCGCACGTTGTATGTTATTCGGGAAGTATAATTTTGAGCAATAAAAAATAAGTTTGAACAAATGAAAACAAATGCCTGATAATGACAAACAATTCTATCTTAATTCTATGCTATTCCAATAAAATTCCAAAAAAGTTGCACATGGTTATGCATTTTTGCTTATGATTTTTATTTATTTTTACGTATAAATATTCTAAAATAAATCGTTATATAGTAATGTTTACTCTTAGCAACCTAATGGCTACTTAAGGGTTAAAGGAAACTTGAAAAATGTTTTTAAAACATGATATTACCGTAAAATTTTTCCTATTATTTAGAAATTACAATATTTTTTTAAAGAAAAGAATACAAGTTTTTTGTAATACAAAAGGGCTTTTTTTTCAATAAAATGGTTATATGAGAAAAATGTTAGAGATCTGACAGTTCTGTTAACAACTTCAGTCGATTAACTAATTAACAATAAACGCGTTCTCCTTTATTATTTATCACTCCTAATAAATAAATATTTTTTCGAATCTATATTTTCTTGGAAATTCTTATTTCCAAAGAATCAAAACAAGTGTCGTTTTCTAAGCGTAAAAGAAATATTTAATTCGTCAATCAGCCAGTTTCCGGTATTGGTACACCAAAAGGCGATTCTTTTTTTAAAAAAAATCAGTTCTCAACCATTTCATGCTCAAAAGCATTCCATCACATTTGAAATATTCTTTTTTTCCCCCTTCTTCTCAATCCGTACTCAGCTAAAACATTCAAACGGGCTCGGGCTGAAAAAGTTTGGATAGCTGCGAGAAGCAGCGAAGCGAAACCGTCACTTCCTATTCAGCTGGTGCACAGAGCATCGAAATATTTTTATAGCGTGCATTCTCCCTCTTTAATTGCTTGTAGAAGGCGTGAGAATGCGGTCTGTGCTGTAATGAATGAGGGAAAAAGAAGAACGCTTTCCATCCACACCGAGTGTCGTAAGGAAAAATAATGACTGGGACATTCGTGTCGGAATGAAAGCGGTTTAAGCCCAGTTTTCGGACAGAATTAAAACTTTCCTAAGTTATCTTTGAAAGTATAAAGCACTACTTTTATTAATTAAAATTCGTAGAACAGGGCTTATTAAGAATTAAATACAGAACGTGGTGCAGACGCCTAATTATAATTTTAGAACAGAAAACAGATGTTCGTGAGTCGAAAAGAGTTGTGTCTGCTCAAAGAGATAAAAATATAAATGATTTGTAAAAATTTAAGACTTGAAAGTTCCTGGCAGTCCATACAGAAAATGTCGGAGATTAAAAAATAAGTTTTATTTTGTTCTACCTTTTTGGGGGGTATAAATCCTTAAACATTTACAAATTCAAGCTTATGCTTTATAAAAACAACTTAGATAAAATTTATTAATTTTAATAATAACATTGAGTTAATCGAAAAGATATTCCTTCTAGAAGCATAGATGTCGCAAGGAAATGAAGAAATTAGGAATTTCATCAAATGTTTAAGGGATATGATCAATTAACGGGAGATGTTAAGATAACATCTTTTCAATGTCATTTTCCTGATGACCTTGAAGTGAAATGATTGATTGATTGA
>BMAV01018268.1:73675-89571 GCA_019973955.1 Trichonephila inaurata madagascariensis | reverse complement strand
TTTTTTTTTTTTTTAATTTTGAAATCGTCTCACATTAAAAGGCTTGCAATTTTATTTCTACTTTTTGGAACTTCAAAGAAAGGTACTTTTGGAAATCTAAGATTTCAAAAATTTTATTGAATAAATAAAAGAACTCCAATGGGTTCCCCCCCCCCCCAAATAAATTCGTTTTTACCGGACTTGAATACCTTGAATCACAAATGGGAATGAAAACTTTATTTTCAAAGTTAGAAAACCTACTAAATTATTACTAAATTTAAAAACAGAAATATGGTAACAATCTATAATCATCAGTACTTCTTTTAGGATTGTAACGGTATGATTGTGATGGCATAAACATAATGAATGACGACTATTTTAATTTGGAAAATTAAAAACAAGTCGATCTAGCGAAAATGTTAAGTTTCAAAACATCTAAGTTATATATTAACTAATTATTTCAAATAATGCAGAAAATAAACAATCCAAAACGGTTTGGATCACAATACGATCTGATTCTAGATTTTATAACCACGAGACTTAATATCGAGAAAAAGCAGAAGAGTCTCATTCTCACTTACTCATCACGAGATCTCCGGAAACATTAAACTTCACGGACTAGAAATTTGGCAGGCAAGCTTCTCTTGTTGAGAAGAGATCCGCTAAGAACGGGTTTTGTGAAAATCGTTTCGCAAGGAGGTTGCAGGGGCATAAAAAAATTCCGTTTTTGTACTATTGGAGCTACAGACCTGATATTTTACCATCATTTTTATACAATTGAGTATAGATCCACTAGAAATGGATTTTGTGGAAATCGACTCCCTAGGGGGAGAAGAGGGTACAAGAGCGTTATAGGTACAAATTCCCGTTTTTGAGCTTATAAACTCACAAACTTGAAGTTTGGCAAGTATGTTTTTTCTACTGAAAAGAGATCCGGTAAATACGGGTGATATAAATAAAAATTCCTTTTTTCTTATCAGAACAATAGACTAAAAATTTAACAAACATGTTTCTTTTTTTTTAATAGAGAAACCCCTTTATAGAGTTTCTTTTACTGAGTACCGTGGAACGAGGTTTTAAGAAATCGACTCCCAAAGGACGTTGCGGTGTTACGAGGATATTAGAGGGGAAAAAAACCCCATCTCCCATTTTGAACTGTTCGACGTACAAACTTCAATTTCGGTAAGCATGTTTCATTTGTTTAGTAGAGATTCACTACAAATGTTTTATTTGCTTGCAAAAATCGACTCCAAGGGGATAATGAGGGTATAAACTATACTTTTCGTACTTAAGCTTTAGAAGTTCAAGTTCTGTCCTTTTTAAATCAAGAAGGAGTGTTATAAGAATGTTTTCCCTGTACAATCCTCAATGATAGGACTTAGACACTTTTCAGTAATTTAAACACAATGCATAGTCTTATACACCACGAATTACCCAGCGAATCGAGCAGGTAACGGATAGTACTTCTATAATATTCATTAAAATATCTGGAAATAAAAAGTTTCTACTTTTAAAAATTAGAGTTTTAGTTACTTAGATCGGTTGACAATTGAAAGTACTAACTATATTTCAGCGTAACTAAAATTCTTGTTATGTATGAGTTTTGATGCACTACAACTATCTAATTGAGCAAATACACACCACTTTTCCCCAGAATATTTTAAACTCAAATGTGATAATATACCCTGCAATTGTTTTAGTAGCCATTGCTTTGTAACTACCATCCCATACTTCAAAATGGTTTCAATTCCCATAAAACGAAAAAGGCAACTAAATGGAAAGTGCTGCGAAGTTTTACGTAGATGACCCTCTCTCTTCCTAAAACCATGCGCCTTAATGAGGCGAGGAAAAACGGCTGATCTCCGGAAATGTCTTCAGGTGCTTCCGTTTCCATGGAAGTGACGGGTCGCGGTTTATTAAAAATATGTGTTCACTCATATACAATAAAAAGCTGTTATAGTCCTGCCATTTTGGAACGACGTCGCTTCTTCAGACGAATGTGCAAGAGCAGATACGATGTATTTAAGGTCTGCTGGGACATTAGAAGCAATGACTGCAATTTCTATTCGGAAAATGAATGGTCGGTTTGCTTTTTATTGCTTTGTGATACTGCGACGCTTCCAAAAATGAGAAAGTTTGATATCATGGAAATCGAAAAGGAGTCTGCGTTAAATGGGCGTTGAATAATTTGAGTATGACATGACAAACTACTTTAGAGTCTTTTATAAGGAAACGCACTTCGAATGGATTAAAATTTCAACTATGCAGTGAATTTCAAATGAGCATGTTTCGGACAGATTGCTTCTAATTCAACTTGAAGTTGAAGACAATTATTGCGGTGCAATATATTCTAAACTTTATAAATATAACTCATATTTTTGGAATAAAATTTTTTTAATCAATTTGGGAATTTCAATTTAAAATGCTATCTAATTTTTAATATTTCTTAATTAGGATAACCACATTTGTTGTAATCTTGAATGCGAAAGTACCCAAACCAGAACATTGATTCACTACTCATACAGTAAATTGAGATATAATTGAATTGTGTTTGTTTACTTAAACTCTCCGCATTTATTTATTCTCTCGTTAAAAATTTGAGCATAAAATAATTGATTCAAATAAAATCAAATGCAAGTAATATTCATTACATCTGAGAAAAAAATAAATAGATTTAACAAATTAAAATTAAAAAGATCCAGTCTCCAAAATCAAAATCGTATTATAAATTTGAAAGGAAAAAAAAATATAAAATAAGTTTTTGATTAGATTCCCGCCCCCTCTCACACACTAAAAACATTATTTTTTCTTCAGTAAAAATATTTTTTTAAACATTTTTCTTCGCATAATTTATTTCCCGTTAGATTCAACTGATTGTTTTGCATAACTTTGAATTAAAATTGAGATTTCATACTGCAAAAGAATTGCTAAACTAGATATAGATGATTTTTCTTTTATCGTAATAAAATTATTTAAAAATATTTTTTTTAAGTTTGCTTAAAAAAATTATTTAAAAATCAAATTTTTCATTAAAAATCCTCACAAAATTTTAAAAACATTTTGCAATTGATAACTACGCACAAAATTATTATTTCAGCAATAATAATTAAGCTATTCTTAGCAATCAATGTTATTAAACGAATGTTAAAAAATCTAACAAATATATAAGAATCTGTATCATTACTCATGCCACCTGATCGGCAAGGGTCAGATCAAGGAACATGGCAAAGGGCTACGTGACGCCTGTCGTCAGCCGTAGCTTTGAGCACCATACAGGTGACAGAACGATTTAGCTCGGTTTCACACCAATTTTGCGGGAGAAAACCATGGGGTGGTCAGGGGCCTCCAACCTCTCTTCCTCTTCCACCAATCTCACGAGAGGACTTGCGGCTTGACGGCTATTTAAAGTACCCCCATGCAGCGAAGGCACGATACATTTACAGATATCCATGTCTTCTCTGGGATTTGAACCCAGGCCCAACGACACAACAGTCAGCTTCGCTAACCACTAGACCGGATGGGCGACAATTATTAATTCTTATTTATTTAAGGTATCCAACTACGTTAGGAACCGTGATTTTGCAAAAGTGTATAAATGGATAATATTTATGATATTTAGTGTCACAGATTAGAAAATGTATACAAAATCGTTTTAAGAATATTATTACAATAAAAAAATATTTAAGTACAATATTTTGACAAAAAATGGACATAGAATGACCTATTTTCAAAATATTCTCCTTTTGTGAAAAATGCTTCTATTATAATAATGTTTTGCTTGTATATAGCTCAGACCTCTGTACAGAGGCTCAACTAGAATTTTTGAAATATATAACTTAGAAGTGGGGTTATCCATATTTTGCAACAGCAAAGGGTAGCAATTTTAAGAAAAAAAACGCCAATAATTATTTCAATTGGTGGTAACTCTGAAAATAATGTAAATTTTTCAAAAATCCTAGTTCAGACTTTCTGGAGAAGTCTTTAATTTATATAAGCGAAGTATTATTATTTTAGAAGCATTTTTTATAAAAGGAGAACATTTCGAAAAAAGATTATTCTTTAATTTTTTGCCAAAATATTGTATTTAAATAATTTTTTTGTGTCAAAATGTCCTTAAAACAATTTTATACATCTAAGTGACACTAAATATCATGAAAATTTACCATTTATGTGCTTTTTTAACGTAGTTGGATACCTTAATGAATATAAATGATATTTGTGATAGCTTTAGCAATTAAACTTTCGGCGATGACTGGATAAAAATGTGTCCTAAAGTGAGTTCGTAATACAAATTTTTTAGTTACATAAAACTTCAACAATCATAGAAATTTACTAACATCATAAAAGACATGCTACTCCACATTTTCGTTACACTGGAAAGCAAAATGATACTTCAAAATGATGAATAACAAACAGAAAAGGTACAGCAGCTCGTTACTCTTTTAAAATGTGGCATAAAAAAGCGTCATTCAAAACAGCTACACACTGGAAAAGACGTAACCATCCAGGCCACGGCACCTGCATTGAAGAGCCCAAGGCACTGTCCCGTCAGATGAGGAGATAGGAGCGAAAGCAACCGCAAAAAGCGATGGACAAAAGGCAGCCAGGATGCAGCCGAAGAGAAACAATCAACCAGATAAGCATCGATGCCTCTCTTTTTCTTCCCCGCAGAGGAGCGGGATGGAACGGAGTAACGAAAGGGTTGATGCTCTACCACAGACAGCTGCTGTTATCTTCTGCGATCAGGCATCTGCCTGCAGTTCGACTCGTTAGGGGTTGGTAATAGGTGCGTTCGTTTTAATTGATGAAACTAGACGCTTCACTGTGTTTGTTGTTGAAGAGTTTCCTTTCCACAAATCAGATCTTCTTTCGTGGTTAAAAAAGAGGAGGGGAGATAAAAGAACTGGTTTTTATTTATAGATAGATTTTGAGAAAAAAAATATACTATGTAACGCGATGGTTGGTTTCGTTGCAATGTAATTTTTAAAGATTATCACTGATGCGTAACTCCTTGTATAGGAGTGAAGGAGAACTGAGTAATGAGAACATATAATGAATTATGAGGAATCGAAAGGTGAAAATCTACAAAAACAATCTCTATAATGAAACCAAGCAAAATAAAATTCAAATGAGTTAAATCGATGCATTCTTCTCAATGAAAATGATTCTAAAAAGATATAGAAAGAAAACATGATGAAGCAGAAAATATGATGGCAGAGTAAATATACTTTATACTATGCAACTTTTATCATATTTACTATTAAACTAAAACGAAATCCATATTAATGCCACTCAATAAAACCGTAAATAAGAGGGGAAAAAACATTAGAGAAATGAAAATACATCATCGTATGGAAAAAAAATTCAATATACTTTTAATGAAAAGACAGTATGTGCTAAAGCAAATTATTATCTATTTCAGGTTTCTAAAACATGTATAAAACAATTGAGAAATACCCAAATATTCGTATTTCGAACACAGAGTTTCCGACAGCGTACAAAGACTGCAAAATCATTTAATTCAGTCAGTTCTTTTCCTATTTTAAGTCTACAAAAAGATTACATATGTTCTGGTCTATAATGATATTAATATTGTGCTTTTATTTATAAGTTTACAAATTAAAATATTCAAATATTTTCTTACTACTATACTAAATCTCTGACTCTACCAACACGGTTTGATTTACGAGGATAAACACTTTGAATGCACTTGGGAGGAGGGTATTTTGTTCAAAATAAAAACCTTCACGGTTCATTTTTGCAATGCGGTATAACTAAAATGCTGATAAAAGTTTTTTCATTGGAAAACAATTTTAAGAGCCAACAAATTAATTGGTTTTTAAATATCACATGAATTAAGAAACTAAGCTATGATATAAATATAATTTACGTCCGGATAATATATTAGTTTAAGTTACTCCACACAAATATAATATCTTATTAATTTATTCAAGATTATTTTATGCACATAACGTAAAAAGACTTTGAATCACCAATTACGTAAGCTAAAAATGTAATATTAAAATGACAATGAAAAAAAAATTGAAAACTTAAATGTGTCCTTGACTAAGAATCGCTATAAATTTGCATTGTACGCCAAAAGGTAAAAAACTCAGAGGCATATACAAGAGTGGAGTTTGGGGTTCAATTCCCAAGCCCCTTAGATCAACAGAATTTTAGTATTTTATTACAGTGATTTTCTTTTTCTGTGTGTGCTTTCATCCGCGTAGTTTGACCCTCCTCTCTCATAAGACAAATCTATGTTTCTGCTGACAGGGCTGTGATCAGATAAATAAATCTAATTATACAATTATTTCCAACAAGTCGAAAAGCAATACTTTCAATCCTACTTTTTTTCCCCTCCAACGGGATAAACTTGAATGAGAAAACCCGGTTGCGGGTTTAATTTTTTAATTGAAATATAAATGGGGAGAGACAAAGCTTCGATATTTAAATACAAATATAAGTTTTAGTACTTTACGCTGTTCCATTCCCCGAAACACAAAGTATATACGTCATCATTTAACCCTTTTCTCGCTGTCTATTAGATCAAGTGAGTTCATAATTCAGCGGTGCGAGTAGAAGCTCGCGGCCATGAACGTTCCCCCATTTTTACAACCCTCCGAAGACCCCTCCTAAAAGGCGCGAAAACCCTCCCCTCCTTCCCAAATTAATGAGGATGCCGAAAACAAACTTTTATCTTTTAACTCCACCCAGTGGCTGGACAGGAAACATCCAACTCCATTTGTGCGAAAGTTGGGCCCTCGCAAAACTCAATTACGCAAACATCCTCTCCAGAAATTAAATTGGAATTTCGGGAAATGACCAGAGAGTTATTAGATACATGGGGTTGCGGTGGATGATGATGTCTTTCCTGCTGCCCCGTATCGTTTCGAGAGGGAGTGGGGGGTCGTAGAAACACGTTCGATTCTAGGTCTGAGCAGCACGAATGGTATGCGAGCAGTTGCGCAAAATTTCTCGTTAATTTTACCGTGATTGTGTTGAGCTTAATTAAGGCAGGTTCACAGAAGGTTTGTGTCCACGCAATAATTTATTTAACTCGTATAGAGGGATATCTAATCTGTACTATTTGCACATTCCCACACTTTCCTTCTCCCAACTTTTATCTAGACTGGATGGCGTGAAACTTGTGATCTTAACAATCCTCAAGCGCGCACGGTTCCCACACATTCTCTTTATGTATACCATAAAATATTTTCGCTGCAACCACTGACTATATTCAGGTGTAAATCTGAGTAAACTTGTTTACTTTGTTGAATAGATTTGTTTTTTAAACATCTTTAGATTAAAAAAGCTCTTACCTCTATCCCTCGAGGGCATAGAAATTTATTGGAAATATATTAACACAATTCTAATTTTCACACAATATCCAACTTTGTTTTTTGATTAAATATTGAAATTTCTTAATGTTTTACTGCAGTGGCGCACACAAAGGGATTGGGATCCCCTGGTCCGGACCCCACCCCCCAATATATAATCCTTGATTTTTTTCAATTCATTATAATCCTATGTATGTAATACGTAAAATTTATTTGTTTTTAAGAATTAGTTTTATTAATTAATGCTAATTATCTATTCAATAACTAATTTTCTACTATTTTTTGTTTCCAAAAATCAACCAGATTAAAATATGTTGGGCGGCGTATTGATGATACGAGAAAGGTGGACTTCTGTGACCCTGGACCCCCTCCTCCCCTTGAAAAAACCTGTGTATGCCACAGTCAACTTCCTGAAATGAATTCTCCTTTTTCAATGTATTAATTACTATTTGATAAATTCAATACAAAGCAAACGAAAAAATATATCAAATCTGAATTAAAATAAGTTACTAGTATTATCCAACTAACTGAAATACGCGAGTCCGTGAACAATAAATTGGCTAAATGTCAAGTTCGGGGGAAATTTTTCATCATCATATCTGAAAAAAATATAAGCTTATTATTTACCAGGAAAAAAACTTCATAAGATATTAAAATCGTTTTAAAAATAAATTTGGTTTTTAATGCTATAGATTTATATAGACTCCTACATGGGCAGCCACTTTTGAGTCATTATCCTCACTTCCCAGCAACCAATAGGAAGACTCACTCTGAATTGAATTCCTCTCTAGAAATCTTTCGAGATGTCAAGATCCGAGTCTCGAAGCCCCGCCCACTGGTCTGCCATGGTCCACTGGTCCAATAGCCATGGTGTACACCACAAACATGAAAACTAAACGAAAAGCTATGTCATAAAATAGACTTTTTGCCAGATACGGGATTAAGGGTTCTTTGAAACCCAGATGCGCGAATAAATTTCCGTAGATTTATAGAGTTTTTATATATAAGTATTGGAAAAGAATTCAAAATACAAGTGTAGAAAACGGCTGTTCTTTAAAAAGTTTGTTAATGAGAGTTTCTTAACATTGCACTATAAACCAAAACAACGGGGATTGGCGACGGGCCTCGTACTTATGAATCTTCGTCAAGTTCGGCACCTGATAAAGTACCCCACTCTCTAACTTCAATATTATGCCATTGTGAGTACTTGAGCCTCAATAGATTTAACGTGAATCAAACCCCTCTATATGACAGATCTCGGACTCGAACCCTCAACAATCCGGTTGCGAGTTTATGACCATAACCACTAAGCTCCTTTTTTTTGTGGTTTTCTCAAATGGTATGAAATTGTAAATTACAAAGTTAAATTCGTTGCCAATGAATCCCAGCTGAGGTTAGAAATTTCGTTTTTTATATACATGCTACATTTAACCGCCCCACACTGCAAAATTCAAAGTATTTAAAAAAAAACTTACGACCTCAGTTCTTAAAAGTTCGTAAAAATATTAATAAAGGAAGAGGATTTAAATCAAGAGTTCTAAGGTTTATTGATAAAATTCTCAATAAAGAAAGTAACAATAAGAGCCTCTAAAAGACTCAATCGTTAGAAGAACTTTATTCATAGTCAGAAACGAATACATAGTTCATTGAAAAAGCAACACATATTGTTACATTTCAATTTTAAAATAGAAATAAAATTATCCCCATTACCACATTTCTTCCAATATAAACTAGTTATTAACTATGCACACTCAAATCTTGTGAACAAACATATCAAATGAAATGGATCTTTTACGCAACAAAAATTTAGAAAATTTTTACTATCTTGGCGATAAAGACAACTTCTATAAAGTACCATTTAGAATGGTTGGCTCTTTCACAAAACTTCTTGGCCGAGAGCTCCCTCCCCCATTTGGCGATGCGAAATGGCCACCTCGAGTCATTTGGATGCAACAAAGGGCGTAAGGACATTAAAGCATGTCGAAAAATCGTTGAGATCGATCACTTCATTCACACGAGAATAACATTTCACGATTGCTGACCGAATTTTCGTGCCAACCAGCAACATTTAAAGCGCGTGCTTTCCTAAGGGCTGTTGCCAATAATGCCACTGGAGCCCAGCAGCTGTTCTAGGAAGGGAGGGAGGGGCGGCCGATATTTCCCGAAACTACCCCCTGGGAAGACGTTTGTCACTTGGATGTGTGAATGGGATGCGCACAGTTTAATGGGTGTGAGAGGAATAATTTCTAAGTTATGGGTGTCAAGATAGGCAACCGGGGAAGGATTCTAATTGTGGAAACATTTCACCGGAAACTTAGTTGAGAGTGTCAAACGCATTTCGCTCACGATGGCGGAAACTTTTCGGGAAAATGGCCACCTATCCAGAAGTTAATTTCGACTTCCTGCAATTGCCTTGTGAAGGAGGACACAATGTAAATAACGACCTAGATGTTGTTGCAAAGTAGCCCTTGCAGATTAACGTAAGGTATCCAACTTTGAGCATACGTATGTATCCGAAAGAGGCCTTTTTCAGAATAATGATTAAGGTTATCTGCTATAAACAAAGAAATGAATATTTCAGCATTGGACTCGGATGAAATTTCCCAAAATTATGAAATAGGAATAATTAAAGTCTGATATTTTAATCTAATTCTAGTTTCCTTCAATTAACATATTTTTGAAATTGCTCTAAGTAAGTACTTTAATTTGATCGCCTTCCAAACAAGAATCAACATCTAAAAATAATTTTTTAATCATTACACTCTCAAAAAGTGCCCCGCGAGAATATCGAAGCTTGTTTGAATCTGAAGAGCAATCTGAGATTGTAATCTATCGTTGGATCCATGACAACTGGCCACAAAGTTTCCGATTCTGCATAATAAAGACAATAAAAATAATGGACTTCCTGAGGCACCGAAGCTTCTTACATCTTCATTTTAACTAATAAAAATTTGCAAGATTATTTAATTCAAAAACAATTCAAAATACGAAAGATAAAGTTCAAAAAGGATAAAAACAATAAGAATGATCTCTTGAGAAATAATGATTATAAGTAATAATTTTTTTTTAAATATTTAATTTAACAATAGTAATTATCGTAAAATCTGGCGTATAATGTGCACCTATACTTTCTTTAATTTTTCAGTATATTCTCCGTATAACGCGCACCCCTTTTTAACAAAGAAATCTGAAATATTAGTATACATTGCTTTTATGCTTTGAAGTCATTTATTCGAGGTATTATCCCAGACTTTTGAAAAAATAGTATACTTCTAGAACCTCAACTCTTTAAGTTCATATGACAAGTCGTTTCTTTTAAATAAACAGTGTTTCGATGCATCTAGAAGTAATTTTTTTTATGCTCATCCCGTTTGTTATTTTTAAAGCTCTCATTTTTATACCCGGTGTATAACGCGCACCCTTAAGTTTCGATCTTATTTTTTGTGTTCAAAGTGCGCGTTATACACCGTATTTTACGGTAATAATAATCAACAAGAGACATTAAGCTGAGTTTAAATAATCAAGATAATTAATCGAGTATTAAATTATGCCTTCTCAAAAGCATCCCGCGATTTTCACGGGTAACGCAGATGTTGCAAAATTTCCTCAACCCGCGATTTCCGCGGGCAAGCATTTTTTCCAGCTATTTAGCTGTGTAAGCCGAGCTGTTCATATTTATGTTTTAACCTATGTTTTTATGTTCATACTTTTTTCTGATCTACGTATGTTTTAAAATAAAAACTCTTTTACAAATTTTTTTTTGTATATTTTAACTTTAATTTTTATTAATTATAATAAAATTATTGTATTGTCATCCAAAATAATAATGTATACAAAATTTCAGCTCAATTGAGCGCATTAAAATGTATTTTATTAACAATTGAAAATTCCACCAAGATAAATAAGTAAATAAATAAATAGAGATTGTAAGTTAATAGTAGGAATTGAAAACAAGCAATTTATTTCATCAAATATTAGGGAAAATTTTGGACTTAACAGCAACATAAGGCAATGAAAGCGAAACGCCTTACACGGGTCTTCGTAAAAAAAATAAAGCAGAAATAGAAGTAATTACTTTTAATTTGCTTTCATTTGAAGTATTATACATCATAGTTAAAGGAAGAGGACAATTCGTCGATTTTTAACAATCTTGAAAGAGAGGGGAGATTTCATTAGAAATCGAAAGCATCTTCAAATTATAGTAAGAAGGATTGTTAGGAGTAGAACCTTTTGTTCGAAAGCCAATTATAATTGAAAATGACGGAAGTAAAAACAGAAAGTCATGAAGTTAAGAACTTTTCAAATATTGGTCTTTCGAGTACTTTTATTCCATAGCCAGTATGGAAGAATCGCACAATTTAATATCAGAAACAGGGATGAGAGTTTTAAAAAAGAATTTACGTTGAAGATTTCAATCAAGCCACCAAATGACAGGATGTGACAAAGGAGTGGAGAAACTTCAAAAGCCAGTTTGAGAACATTCGAAACTAATTTCACGATTTTTCATGCGGAATGACAATGACTGTTGACTTCTGTGTGAAGAGGACACTGAAGCAAAGTTTAGAGATATGAAGAAATAAAACCATTTTATAACTGAGGTCACATACACTTTCGCTGTCTTAGAATCGGGAAACCATTTAAAATAATAATCTACGGTTGGTCGAATGCTTTAGAAAACTGAAATGGGTTTCTGGTGTATCACAGCAGTTATTTTGTAACTATGAATAATAATTTCATGAGAACGGGTATTTTGCTTTGCTCAGTGTATTCTGATATGGTAGATTGATCATGTTAGATTATAGCATGATTTATGAAATCAGAAAATAAATCTTTTAAGGAAGTCACTTCATAAAAATTGGTGAAACGTCGCATTACACAGCAACACGAGGGCTATTGGAAAATGATCCGAGAAGTGATCTTTTTTAATAAAATTGAGTGCATGAAATTTGATATTTAATAACATTTCATAATTATGAACAATACATTTTTTTAAATTCAATATCTGATTATTTGAGATCTATTTTTGTTTTCATAATATATAAAAAACAAGACAACAAAAAATAATTTTAAAGAACTTTTTAATAAATTTCATGTTGCTTAGATCTTGAAAAAGCATCATGGAGCCAAGATAAAATGATACATTTTTAATCCATAATTTTCCATTCAAAAGGTATACTAAATCATATGGATAAACCAAAAATCAAACTTAAAAGAAACAAGTAGTAGAGTCGAGGTCATCTAATACAGTGGTCTCAAATCCCCGGTCCGTGGATCAAATACTACTGGTTCGCACAAGAAACATTAAACTATCTCCATTGTATTTACAGTGGCATATTTTTCTTGGGTTTGGGCTACTTTTTATGAAAAACCCTTATTATTCCTTGTTAAATCACTTTATATTCATTTTTGGTGAAGCAATATTTTATTCTGAAGGTACGTTTAAATACACAATTAAATAAAAAATTATTAAAACAAAACTATCTAAAATATAAACAATCAACGTTCTCCCCCTACACGGGCCGCGGTAAAATTATCCAACATTGACCGGTCCGCGGCGATAAAAAGGTTGGGGAACACTGATCTAATATATCTATATAGACGATTCTTAAATTTCTACTTGGGACGGGTAGGTCATTTAATTTAGGGAGGGAAAATATGATGATTCTTTTTCCGCTAACCGATAAATAAACGAACGGACGAAGCACTCACTTTTGATCAGTGTGTGTGCGATATTTTTTACTTCTTTTGGAGGGGAATTCCAAAAACATATTTGCGAAAGTGGGAAGGCTGGCGAAAGTCAATTCAATAACCTTACAGTGGGAATGAAGTTGACCATTTCGGAATCCATGGAATAAAACTTAATGAAAAAAAAAATCGTATGATGAAGTGGACATCGGAATGTTCATATATATCTGCAGTGAAGAAGAGCTCACATCTAAATTGGTATACTTACAGAAGATTTGAAATTCCAATGATTTTAAAGTGCTCTTGTTAAGAAAAAGATTCAGCATTATATAAAATTATATTATATCAAACGATTTAAAATTCTACTTTCATTTCTTTTTTTCTTTCTCTTTTTTTTATACGCTTTTCTTAATTTCAAACTCGATTTTTACCACTTTAAAAGGTCAAATTAATTCGAAATTTTGCACACTTGCCAAGGACCGATGACAATACAAAAATTTCATAATTTTGTTCCATTGTGCAGATCAGGATCATCCGGATTAACAATTTCTCATTTCCAGATTTGGCGACTAATTCCAGATTTAGAGACAAAAAGATTTACAACCCTAAAGCGAAAACGCGCGCTCATGGCTAATACAAACACAACAAACAAAAAACGATCTACAATAAAAGCCTGTTGCTTTTTAGTTTTTAAAACTATCATTTTTTTTAAATCAATTCAAATTATTTTGTGACATTCTAAGGGAACAGTAATAGTTTTCTTGTCCTGTATCATTATTAATTTTTGAAATATTTCTAGAAATAAGTCGTAGTCGCAATTTAAAATTGATATCCTTAAGATGGCTTAAAATATAAATCGCAGAAATATTTGAATGATTTCAAAAGAAATATAATTGTCCATTCAAATGTGCGTTGTAAAATTTTATTTATAAAAACTTCAATCTTAGCTTGATTAGTAATCAATTTCAGTTCTCCTAATTCCTCAATATTATTGTTTTGAAAAAGAAAAATGATTATTTAATTGTAGTAATATAGTTTTCCAAGTCTTGTTTTTTATATAAAAAAAAATTCAAAAATCTTTTTAATGGCAAATTCTAGTTAAATAATTGAAAGCACTTAAAAAGTACCTCCCGCATTCATGCAAATTTCCACACTGCAATTTTCAACTGAACCATTGAAAATAAAACCCGTCCTTTTTAACTATGTACATAATTATTATCATTTAAGTTTTCTTACCATTCGCCAAAAATATGTTGAACAAAAAGAAATCCACTCACCTAAAATAGAAAAAAGAGAACCGTAATTAAAAACATTATAAAAATAAAATCAACTGGCAATCTTTAATATAAAACTAACAATGACATAATATCGAAACTTAATGTTCAGTATGAAAAGAAAATAATGAAGAATATCTGGAAAGACGTTTCAAATTACAAAAAGATTTTCCAATAAAACTGTAACCACATTCAAAAATGATCTGCATATCATCAGTCTTTTAAAGATAATTTACTTTATCAACCGTAATTTGAAGTTGACAAAGAATCCAAAAGGTAGGAACTTTTTTTTAAAAAAAAATTTAAATCTATGTCCACATCTTCAGCTTTCGACTTAGGAATGATCAAATATGTCAGAATGAAAGATTTACCTTGTCGCTTTTTAATACGCTTTTGTCGAAAATTTCTACCGACTTTTATTGAAAAATGAAAACTTTCCTTGCACCAATTTGTCATTTATCTAACAAAGTAAAAAATAAAAGAAAACAGTCCAGAAAATGAAAAGGAAAAAAAAAATTATTATTCAACGACGAAACAGTTGTAGTGTTAAAACCGATTATCAGGGGCAAATGGAAATAATGAACGCGTCAATTAAAAAAATCTACTTATAAAACTGCAGTTTTTGACGACAGTACTTCTCAAAACTTTTTATTGAAAAAATAATAATAAAAAAGAACAAAGGAGAGACAGAAATAGAAAGAAAAAAAAAATCTTTGTATAGAGAAAGCGAGATTAAATAAAAGATTACGTGCGTCGTTGTCGAAAGTGAAAGTCAAACATCCATTAAAAATGAGTGTTTTGATACACTTTCTCTTCTCCATAGTCTTTTTTACTCAAGTCGTTTTCGTATTGAGTCGTTAATTAGGTGTATTGGATGAGAAAAAGGAAAAATCGCAGCAATTAGGATGTCAAATGGGTCGTTAAAAGTGGATAAAGATGAGTAAAGAATGAAAAAAAGGGAGGGTGTCACTTTTATTTGTTGACTTTTCTGCTACTTCAGCGTTCATTAGAGTTGAAGGAGATGCCCGGTCAAAAGTACTTTAAAATTATTAAAGCCTAAACGATAAGGGATTGTTTTCCGGAATTTTTATCAGAAGCGTAGGTAAAAGATTAACATTGCAGGGAGAAGGGGAAAAAAGGAACACGTCTGAATTTTGAAAAATGCATGATTTAAAAGTTTTGAAAATATTGTTTTTGAAAAAAAGCGAAAGAAATATATTACACTTTTTGAGAAGTAATTCATAATTGGATATTAAACCTGTCGGAGAAAAGTGATACGAATTATAAAGATTAAAACTGATTCTTTTTTATGCAAAAAGCTCGATTTTTTTTTTTACGAAATGAAATTCGTCGAGCACATTGCTATATTACTTTGCAAGTTTGTTAACATAAACAAGGTTAACGAAGTAAAGATTAATAATTTTTTTATTCTAAAAAGTTAAAGAATAGTGTGGTTTTGTGTTGGCATTGTTTTCGAAAGTATTTAAAAACAGATTTAACTAGATTTTTTTTTTTTTAATATCTTGTAAGAAAAAAAGAAATTGCATACGTTTTTAACAAACTTCAATCTATGATGAAAAATCTAGTAATTTTTTCTTTTGAAATAATGTATTTTATT
>BMAV01018268.1:17331-62997 GCA_019973955.1 Trichonephila inaurata madagascariensis | reverse complement strand
CACAAAAAAGAAAATAATACTAATAATAATGGTAATTACGTAATATATCGTCAAATCAAAAGACGTCACCAAAACCACAGTAAGCAGCCAATAGTGGAAACCGTTCCAACGCTTGCCAGAAGATAGTTATAATACTAATAGCGTTTGGCGACACTTTTTGAACTAGCAACATCTTTAGATTTGGAGAAATTATTCGACAGTATAATACGTAACTTCCAAATTAATTTTAAAAGAACTAACAATAATAATAATAATAATAATAATAAAAGATGAGTTAGCAAATGGTATGGCACCCTACTTTATGACCCTGAAAGACTGCATATTTTGTTTTTCTATGCAAAAATCTGCAAACTGTTTTAGATTATTAAATAACATGTTATTAAAAATACTTCAATAGAATAAAAGCAATAAAAAGAAAATTTCCATTGGTATAATGTATTTTTAAAATTAGGTTCATTATTTAGCAAAGCAAGTGGGAATATAACATAAACACAACTGATAAAGGATTAGTTGACCAATTAATTGGTAGTTAAAATTATAGCCACACTATGAGTAATAAAAATAGTATAAAGGAAGATAACTAAATACAGATGTAGAGTCAAGCAGTTCCGAGAGCTAAAAATAGAATGTACACAAAATAGAGTACACTTATGTATTTTTCACATTATGTAGAGTTATATCACATATATTGAATTTTTCAATATTATGTACAAATTTTATACCTTATTTAAGGGAAAATAGCGCTGAAAATTTTTTAAAAAACTGACATAAATGATATTAGTTGGAACATAATTAGCTCATCAATGGAAAAAGTGTTGCATAACAGTATCATTAAAATTGATAATTTGAAAAAATTGAAGAGTTAAATAATTACCTTTAAAGAAATTTTCTCATTTTTTTTATTTTTCAATAGAACATCTTATTTAAATAGCAAAGTAATTTATCTCGTTTTTATTTCTTTTATTTATTTATTTGTGTTTTGGATGATTCACGTTTCAATTTATCAGGAAATACTTTTGAAGATGCAGTAAAATTACTTTAATAGCGGATTACAGTGGAGAAAATTTTTATAATTATAAAAAAAAATTAATCATACAAAGTAAATTTATTTTATTCTCAAATTTTCCGAAGTAGAGTTAAATTTCCAGATTTCTCTTAGGAAATTAGGTAATGGTTTCTGCAAGAACTCATTCGTTTTGCAAAATATTAGGAATAATTGAAAGGGTGACATTATTTTTCAATGTCTTGCTTATTTAAAAATAAAATTTCATTTTTAAAAACAAACGAAAGATAAACCCCTGGCTTTTAACATATTACGTAAAAATAAAAAAAAAACACTCAATTTCTTGCATTAATTTTTGTTACAACTGTAAAAATAAACGATTTCCCATTCCCTTTTTCTTCCCAAATTCTCGATTATTTCTCCTCTTTTTTTTGGTAATTAATCTTTTGATTTAGACAGTAATCTCAAAGTATCTGAAATATAATATTTTTTCTTTAAAAAAAATGTCTAGTTTAGTATATAAGTGTAAGACACCTTTTTTTAAAAAAAAGAAAAATATAATTACGAGAATCCAATTATACTCTTTTAACCATGCCTTGAATGACTGTGAAAATGCTCTTTATTATTTTAACCATAATCTTCCGGTTACAATGGATTCCTTTATAATCCCTCTTTCGTAAAAATAAAAAAAAAGCCTTTACTTTATCAAATTACACATTTCCTCAAAACGGTTTTGATCGTAATTTTATTGCCTAATTTATTTCTAGCATTATAAGTGCATTAACAAAGAAAGACGATGTTTAAAATGAAAGAAAATTTAATCCAATTTACGGCAAGATTTTTTTTATTAAAATAAGGTTTTAAAGAATTGGGATTTAATCTAAGATGAAAAGGCAATTACTAACAATGATTTTAGCCATTTACAGAAATAAAAAAAAGGATAATTGATTGGTATTGTTCATACATAGGACTATCTAAATGCATGGGAATATTTTTAAATTTGTATAAGAGTAAGTGGAATATTTTTGAAAAATGTTTATTTTTGACGAATACAAATTTAGAAAAACTTTTAACGGGAAAAAGATTAAACAACTGTTATATTTCTTTCTCTCTTTCAGTGTAACAGTAAACCATAAACAACAGTCATATAAATTTGAATCATTTTTTTTAAAATTTTTAATAAACGTCGAACTTTAAAGACAACACTAGAACTATTGGCGACGGACCTCGTAATTTAGAGTCTCACTAGACGACTCCTGAGCGAGAACCCTATTTTCTGGACTTACATAATATGTGAACTTGAGCCTAGATTCATTAAACATAAAAAAAACCCCTTCTACACTCCGGGTTTTTAATTGCATCAGGACACAAACACACGACTCAAGCAGACCCTGGACCGATCAAGCAGAACCCTGGAGATTAAAATCGCTTCGTCTTTTTCTGTGGTGATAAATCAATTGAACCCTGAGTTCAAAACTCGATTTTTTTTTTATAAGAATAGCATCGAGTACAATAATAGTCATTTGCCGCAATCGTAAGATATTGTAGAAAAAGTCAAATATCTGCTTAGATACAGATAGTTATCAAAAAATAATGGACACATTTTAGATTTATAAAAAATCCTTTACTAGTATGGTGTAGGACTGTCTTTGACATGTAATACAATTTGAATTCTCCGAGAAATCGATTTATACAAGTGCTGAATAATGTTTAGAGGAATATTGTACCATTCCTCTTTGTCATGGAGGAATTGTGAAAGTTATAGGAAAGATGCAAGTTCAGGATATCGATTCTGTTTTAAACGCTCTAAAGTAGACCATAATGGTTCAATTATATTTAGATCGGGTGATTGTGCGGGCCAAGGTATATGTTTAACTTCATTCTCGTGTTCATCAAACCATGACTGGACAAGTCCCGCTGCATGGGTAGGTGTATTATATTATCCTAGAAAACTCCATCACCTTCAGGGAACAAAGTTTTCATCATAGGATGGACCTCGTCAGCTAAAATTCCTCTATACATTTTCCCAGAGATCCTTCCTTTCATTGTTACGATTGGTCTTGCAGACGCGCTTCCCATATCATGAGAGATCCACCTCCATGCTTTACAATTATATATAGAAAGAGACAATCCCGATCATATGATTGTGCAGGTGTCCTTCAAACGAGCAACCATCCTGTTATAGGGAAAAGTGTGAAAGACGATTGGTCTGACCGTATTACTTTTTTCCACTTATTAATCGACCAGGTTTTGTGAGTGTGACACCACTTCAGGCATTAACATCTGTGACAAGCCGCTTGGGAATTGCTGCTTTGCCGTAAATGATCTGTTCATGAAGGCGTCTTCTAATTGTTAATCATTTGCACTGGAAAACACAGATGCTGATTGAACTCTGCGGTCACTTTTACTTCAGCTATTCACACTTTTTAGAAATAACAATCCACTTCAATACCCGTCGGTCTCTTTAAGTGAACTTCTCTTTCCATTCACTATTTTGTTTTGCCGAGCTTGTCTTGCCACGCAGTGTGTATGCTGTCATGACTTCACACACCGTACATCAAGAAACGTTTAAAAAAGTTGGGATGCTTCAGTCACACTTGCTCTAGCTAAACGGGCTCCTATAATTTGGCCTCTTTGAAAATCTGAGGGGTCCAACATTCTACGCTTTTGAAAAAAAAAATCCAAGACTTCAGAGCTTCAATAAAGTTACTGCATACTAACAGCTGTATTATATTTTAATGTTTACGAAGAACATTTAAAAATATCACTTTTATACACAGGTGTTACCATTATTTTGATAGCCATCTGTCTCTAATGATATAAATTATAAGAAACTATCCCTTTTGATTTAATTCAAAATCTTGTCCTACGGATGATATTATTTATAAATCTCCGAATATAGAACCTCAAGAACCTACGATAATATCTGAGTTTTTAGTTGTCTCTCATAAATTTCATATTATTGAATGACTTTAAGACACAGTTGAACTTAACATGTAAGCGCAGTTACCATTTTTCTGCATGACTACCTTTAAGGTCAAACGCCAATAGTTCACGCGTAGCTCAAGAGCGATGGTTTCCGAACTTCATGCTATTACGCCCAATCCTCTAAAAACAATTTAAACTTTATGCCCTCCCAATGACTTCCCTCGATTTCTGAAACAGGTTTCCAATTAAAAAAAAATTTTTTTTTAGTTTTTATCGAAATTAAAGTAGGAGTAGATAACAGATATAATTTAAAAGAATATTATTCAAGCTAATTTTTAAGTTAACATCCTTTATTTTTTTATACGCGTTATGTTGTAAAGATGAAGATGAAGTCCACTCCTAAGCCACTCGCTATATTCTTTGCATCCCAACGTATTAAGGACTTTGAACCCCAATGATTTAAAAGGTGCATCGGCCAACTAACTACATGACTATCTTCAGATGTACGCGACTCAAACTTATTACCTATGAGTTAAAAGTACCTAATTATAACCACTAAATGGTTATCGTGACGAAAGATTAAACTAGTATTGTCTAAAATGTTCATTACACGGGAAATTTCAATGTATTTCAACATCTATAAATTTATTTCAACTTTAAATATAAACACTTAAGCCTTATCGATAAAGAATATACTCATATTAAAAATAACACTGGACTTATCGATATATTATCGAACATTAAAGAATGTTACATTACAGAAGCATTAACTCGCAGCAGTAACATTTATCATAAAAGCCCATTAAAACCCGTCATTAACGAAGCGGTTTAAAAAGCTTCGAGCACAACGCCCTGTTTGAGAAATTTGGGATTATGAGAACGCAAACAGTAGCGAAATTTCGAGATTGACGAAGATTAAGGCTGACACAATGAGTGCCACCGCCCAGACAAAGCCCCGTGTCTCTGTCTGTAATGAATTTTCGCTGCATCTCAAAGTGCGACATTCGTTCAGTTTAATGGAACACTGTGTACACCAACGCGAAACACAGAAGAGATCACTTTCTATATTTGTTCAAGGGGCGTCGGCGTCTGGTAAGATGGAAGGATATGCTTTACACATTTTTTCTTCCCACTTCCGCATTACTACTTAGTTCCTTCGCGGTAGAGAACTTGGTAATAGGACGAAAATGAATCGTAAAAATTGGGAAAAAAGCTGTGTTTTTTTTTTCAGGTAATTACGAATGTTATACTGAAGAAAAAAAAAATGTGTGTTTATGACCACACGATAGAAGTGATAACTTCAAATTTTGTAGTTATTTCAGGAATTAGTTAGGTGAGTTGATTGATTGATTATTAACGTCGTACTGTTTAGCTACACGAGGGCTTTTGACGACGGACCACGTAATTTTGAACCAAGGTCAAGTGACGTGGACGACACCTGAGCTGGCACCCTCCTCTCCTAACTACCACACCACACCAACGGGAGGACATTTCAGCTCTCGACAGATTTAACGTGCATCGCTGCCCTACACGGCGGGTCTTTAGTGGTACTGGGCTCGAACTCGTGACAAGGCAAGCCACAGTCCGATACTTATACCACTCGGCTACCGCGGCCACATTAGTTAGGTGAGAATAAAAAACAAGGAGATATTAGTATTGTCATATAAAATTGATTCATATGTCTGTACTCATAAAGTAATTGTATTCTAAGAAGAAAACAATAGGTTTATGGTAGCTGAAATAGGTTATAAATACTCTTAATTCAAAATTACTTAAATATCTAAAAAAAACTCCGTCAAGCGTTGTTTCGTACTTTGTCGTGCTTTCGTTTGGATCATTTGACATAATTAAATGGAATTTTGATTTTAAAAGATCTACTATATAAAGGCTTTGATCTGTCTTTTGAAAAATCTACATTAAAATCCCTGCTTAATATAATAGACAATTTGTTCAGAAGAGTTGATCCGGCTTCACAGTATAAACAACTAAATTTTTGTGAAGGGATTCGATAGTTTTCTCTACACTTTGATTGAGTGAAATATAAATAGTAACCATTAGAATTATTTGTCCATTTTCTGCTCTACATTTCGCTACACAAATTTCTCCAATACATGACTCAATAAACCCAAATGATTCAGTAGTATTGTTACCATTGTTACGAGTGTTAAAATCCCGAGCGTAACAATGGATGGCTGTTTAAAACGCATCACTCTCCAACAAAACGCGCCTAAAGAAGTTATCACTTCAAAAATTTCGCATTAACATAAAGCTATCTTGGCTTAAAAAGGATATAAAATAGGTACACTTTTTCGGATGGAAAAAAAGACTTTAAGCATCCCACTATCTTAGGATAGCGGATTTAGGGAAAAATGGCCAAACACATTTTATGTATTAATTTTGTATGCCGATTTATTAGGTTTACACAAAAATACAATTTATTATTATTACTATCCGTTTACATGCACCAAAGTTAACACTGTTTTAGTAAGAGTGGATGTCACTTTCAGTATATGTAGTGAGCGACTTTAAAACGCATTTCATTATTATTAAATACAGTAATACCCTAAACTTAGAGAATAGGTGGAACAGAGTGCAAACCGCGTAAGTCGGTGTAAATTTCTAGGTACTTCAGCGGTACTAAGTTTGAACTCATGACACGCCAGCCATGAGTCCATTACCTTGACCACTAGGCTACCGCGGTCACTTAAATAGAAGACGTGAAGTAGAAGGAAACCATTTCTCAACTAATAAGTATACTTTACCCCTTATCTTTCAAGTATTCTTAAAAAATGTAAAATTTAGAAAAGACACATTTTCCCATTTTAATATGATTTATTTTAAAACTTGTTTATCTCTCATTTTTATTAATTATTAGTAATTATACGTCGATCTGAAGTATAAAAAACGTACTCACATGCTTAGCATATTAAGTACAAAATTAGTTTAGTATGCTAAGCATGAAACAAATTAATATCAAAATCCAGTATCAAATAGGGCGCAAGCTTCTTTTTCTTTTTATAAATTGAATCGTACAGCGAACACTTTCCTTTTCATTAAAACTTAGTAATTAATATCCGACAAGCAATTACTTCGCAGTACATAATGTATTTTGTTAAATGTTATTAAAGGTTAATTTATTTTTAAGCCGTGAATGCATATTATTTTTAATATGTAAATATAGTTTGTTCCACAATTAATGATCTGTGTATTTAATTTTAATAACACAAGCGCAAACAGTTACTTTATAATTTATTTACAACAACAGTCTTAAGCATTCCTATAAATTCATAGTTTTACGTTAAAAAAGAAATTTTTCAACGAAATGCTTTATATTTATTCTGGATAATACGAGGACTATTCAGAAAGTAAGGAACGTTTTGGAATTAAAGAAACTAAGTACAAGAAAAAAAATTTATGTACATCAGAAAGAGCGACTAAAATTCTACTTTTCTACATAGTCATCCAACAAATTGAGGCACTTATCATAGCGATGGACAAGCTTTGAAATTTCTTTGTCATAGAATTCTGCCGCCTGCGATCTCAGTCGCTCAGTGACACGCACCCGCAGCTCTTTGTCGTCGTCAAAGCGCTGTGTTGCTAGCAAGTTCTTCAATCTTGGAAACAAGTGAAAATCACTAGGTGCAAGATCGGGACTATAGGGCGGATGAGGGAAAACCTCCCATCTGAATGAATTAAGGAGTTCTTGAGTGTAGATTGCCGTGTGAGGTCGGGCATTGTCTTGCAAGAATAAAATTTTGGACTTCAACTTTCCTCGGCGCTTGTTTTGAACTGCTCTCCTAAGGTTCCGCAAAGTTTGACAGTACCGCTCAGAGTCTACTGTGGCACCACGTTCAAGAAAATCATTCAGAAGCGCGCCTTGCCTATCCCGAAACACATTCGCCATAATCTTCTTTGGTGACAAGGTTTGCAAACATTTTCTTGGTCTTTTTGGGGAACTAGTGTGACCCCACTGCATGGATTGTAATTTTGTCTCGCAATTCACGTGTCTTACCTACGTCTCATCACCAGTTACGATTCGGTCCAGTAATGAATCACCATGCCTGTTGTAGGCCTCCAGAAGTGTCAAAGCTGCCCCCATTCGCTGACCTTTATGGTGGTCTGTAAGCAATTCCGGCACCCACCTTGCACAAAATTTGCGGTAGCCTAGCTTTTGTGTGACAATTTCAAACAACAAAGTCCGTGAAACTTGTGGAAAACAAAGCGAAAGCTCCGTTATTGTGAAACGGTGGTATTCACGAATCCTTTCATCAACTTTAGCGACCAGTTCGTCAGTCAGATTGCTAAGGCGTCCACTCTTCTCTTCATTGTGAACGTTAGTTTGACCATTTTTAAACAGAATGCACCATTTTCGGATTGAGCTTAGATTCATTCCGTTGTTTCTGTACACTTCACACACTTGCCGATAAATTTCCATAGGTTTTAAGTTTTTTGCCAACAAAAACCGTATCACAGACCGCACCTCACAACTGGCGGAATTTGCAATTGCAGCGCACATTTAAAATTCGAATATCAAAAAAACGGGCAGCGTGGAAGTGTTTCCGCTTATGTGTAATTTGTGTGTTTTATGTTAAGAAAAAAAGAACCCTCTGTTAAAATGAGATTTATTCTCAGTGTCAAATATTCAGTACAAATCCAAATTATTGTACGATACCCGTAAAAAGAAACATTACTATTGCCGCATTGTGAAAAGAAAGAACCTCATCCATTAGAATCTATTACTAATTCTCAACCCCCTTCCCTTGTCCTTTCCCCTCTGAAGGCTTTAGAGCCGACGGTTAGAGAAAAGAAACAAATGTGTTTTTAGGAATGCTATTATTTTATATGTTGTTTATTTCTAATTTTAGTAAATATTCTTAAGAGATATATAAGTACAATTGTATTTAAAATTTTTTATTTATGTTGAAGTAAAAGTTATATTTTACGTTTGTAAATATCTTTAAATGATGCATAAGTAATAAACAACGTATGAAACTCTAAATTTGTGCCTTCTTGACCTCTGTTCCCGAACACTAAATGCATTGCCGCGTGGAACGAACTGTTTCAAATATTTCCTACTCCTAAAGCACCTTAATCATATTGGTAGATTGGTTTGACACGCCACAGCCACAAGGTCGCCGACCCCTGCTCTATAACATTCTTCGATGCGATTTTTGTGTGTGTATGGTTTTGAGTTTTTTTTATTCAAAATTTGATTATAAATCTTTTTGAAACATATTAAATTGGGGAAAAAGAAATTCATTATTTTTGCATAAAATTCAAAACTTTATTTAACATGTTTCGGGTTGTCCGATTTGGGTCAAATATGTACCATTTTATTGTATAATTTGTTGCCATTTTAATGGTAGCTTCATACTGCCTCTCTCATAGAAGTCTCTTGTACTTTATTGGCGAAAAACTCTAGTATAGTCGATTTTCACAATCTTCTATTGATCCCAATTTCTTATCACTTTGGAAGTTTTGCTATGCGAGAAAAAGGTGGTAATCGTTTGGTGCAAGGTCAGGACTATATGGTGGATGCATTAAAACTTTCCAACCAAGCTCCCAGAGTTTCTGGCGAGTCACTACAGACGTGTGTAACGACAGTAGATATCTGAATTGAGTGTTTGGCCCTACGGAAGCACCTCATACTAAATGATTCCTTTCCGGTCCTACTAAATATACAGTAGAACCATCTTGGATGTTAGTCCTAGTTTGGCCACCGCTTGAGCTGCTTCACCGCACTTTGACCACGATCGTTTTCGCACAATATTGTTGCATGTGACCCATTTCTCATCCCCATTCACCATCCGTTTAAGAAATGGGTCGATTTCATTCCATTTGGCCAGGGCTTTAAAGATGGAAATTCGATTTATCATGTTTTTTGGTGTTAATTGGTGTGGCACCCAAACATCGAGCTTCTTTTTCAATCCAACTTTGCTCAAATGGCTTAAAACTCTTTTATGGCCCATCTTTAGCTCCTGGGCGATGCTACGACTACTAACATGCCGGTAAACTTCAATTATTTCTATGATTTTATAGACATTTTCGATGGCGGGCGTGGGACAACTTTAACATCAAAAATGCCTGAACGGAATCGACGAAACCAAAATTGCACGTAATTAGCTGTTATAGTATCGGCACCATTTACAGTTTCAGCCATCTGGCTTGCATTTTCTATCAAAGAAAAACTGTAAAATGTACCGAATTTTCTCTTTGTTGACTTCCATTTTTAACACCCTGTAACTCACAACTAAATGGACCAAAACAAAAAACAGCAAAATAAATTCTTTAGTGTGAAATGTTACCTTGACAACGAGCATAAATTTGAAATTGTTTGATCGATACTTCACGAGATATCGACACTACATCCATCTACCGATAAAATAATGAATTTCTTTTCCCCCAACCTAATATTTTGTATCGATAGGTAATTAAAATATAGTAAATCTGGGAGGGGGGTTATGTCCTTTAAGATATGAAAACACCTCGTCTTTTCAGAATATTTTTAATGAAGTTGACGGTAAATCATATTTTCCCAATGGCAACATAATTTCAAAACGCCGGGTTTTTTTTTTTCTCCTCCTCTTTCTTTTACGAGGAGTATTTTAAAAGTTAAGCTGATTATAGGAATAAAGTAAATATTTGACGCCGACTTTCGAAGAAAACTATTTCTCGTCACAACGTGCACTTTGCGGAAGCGTGAGAAAGAAAAAAAATTGATAGCATTCAGGATTATGTTCCGAAAATGAAGTATTCTCTTTTTCAGACACAATACTTTTTCTTAACAAATATGTTAGCCCACGAAGTTTTCCCGAACAACTCTCGAGATAAAAAATAAAAAAAATTGAAAAAGGGGAGAGAGAGAGAGAAAGATTAAATTCTGATTAAAAAATAAATAAAAAAAATAACGGCAGTATGATCAACCCGAAATACAAAATGGCAAAAGAAAAGGGGGAAGGAAGCTTTTTCTTCTAGAGAGAACCTTTTGGAGAAAACGGAAGAGAAGAAAACCAACAAAATCCCGAATATAATGATAAAGTAAAAAACACTTTTCTCGGGCGCTATCAAACATTAATTAAAAATGGATCAAAGCCTCAAACACTGCTGCAGTTGCGAAAAGCGTGATTAAACACAGTTACGGTGGCCGAAAGATTAAAAAACGAGAAATTTCTAAAAAGAATAGCTGAAGGTTATTTCTGGAGATTCGCACACACGGGGGTGGGGGATGCCTGACTCGATGCTTCAGTAATTATAATTTTTTTTTTTAAAAGTAATGTTAATAAATAAAAAAAAATAAAAAATTCTGTTGAATATAATAATACAAAATAAATGAACAAAGGTGTACCTTGAGTGTCAATACACAAGGATGAAGAATTCCCATGATAGAAAAAGAAATTTGTGTGATAGTGAGTGTGATGTACATTAACATCACTCTAAAAAGCAAAAAGAGGGCTGTAGGCAATGGATCTCGTAATTTTGAACCATCGTGAAGTGAAGAGATCGACACCTGAGCTTGCCCCCTCCCCTTCTCCTAAGTACCACACTAATGGAATAGCATTGAGTCTCGACAGATTTAACGTGCACTGATCCCCTCCCTCTACACGGCAGGTCTTCACTGGAAATATGGCTCGAAAAATAGCAAAGCAACGAAAACGAGCAAGAAAGTTTATATAGTATGATAATCTACATTACAATGATCTAGAACAATTAGGTTTCTTTGAAGAAAAACGATTAACTTTCCTTAAGAGATTAAAGAAATATTTCTATTAAAATTAATAACAGATAATTATTCGTAAAAATTTTCAATTCAAAATGCCATAAAACAACTACTATGCACTTTTTATCAAAGTCAACTTCGAAGATGCACTTTCCTTTCTCAGTGTAAAATTCTTTTTGAAATTTATCCTGTCTCCACACACTTTTTTCGATTTACGAGGGGATATAATCCTGCACTAAGAATTACTAAGTAATGCCGTTGTCACTTTCGATGCTTATTTGGCGATCTTGGCGATTAGCGATAAAAAGACCTTATGGGACTTCAGAAGTAATATAAGACCCAGGATAAAAACTAATCTTCTGAGGTAGAAGGCGATACATCGAATTACTGACTGTTCGTGAATGCTTATCATGGTAGTTTATATGATTTGACAAATAATAAAATTAAAAAAAATAGTAATAGAAATTTATGTAGAAAAGTGCTTCCGAAATTAATATTATGCTGACTTCATTATGGTATGGAGTAGTAATGTATTTCATTATAATGTTAATTTCTGATTTTCATTCCGTGTTTCATTTAGAGAATCGCTTTATATTATAATTATTATTTCTAATTTAAAAATATTTCTAATTTCATTTCTTGTAGGAGGAGGGTAAAGAGCTTATACACAAAAGGATAAGTAGCTTATATAAAATATGCTTTCTTGGAAAATATAATCTAACTTTCAGACCTGTTCTATGATTTATAAGGATCTTTCTTTTGCTTATTAAAAATATAGTTTGGAAAGTTTCTCCCTAAAAAATAAGTTCAATCTCTCTTTTTATGTCACTCTAAATATTTTACATTCACACACAACGGAATCTATTGTTAATTTCACTCATAAACATTACATTTATTAAGTATTTAATGTGATATTTAATTAAAAACTTGTTTTAACTACGCTTACCGAAACAAAAAGAAAAAGATAAAGAGAAGGAAGCTATGTAATAAAAGAGGCCTTCACGGCTAAAAAAATAATTTATTGTCCAATTGTAATTTTTTTTTATGTAGAAAAAAAAAATCAAGCCATAAAAGTTTGTGAAGAAAAAAAATTAGAACTCGAGACTGCAAATGCAAACAAGGAAAACGCCCAATAGTCTTCAGAAAACGGGTTATGCAGTAAATAACTATTTAGAGCAGGTACTCCACTTAGAAAGCAACAAGTGAGGGAAACAACTGGTCTCTTTTCTCAAAAGTTTTATTAGAGCCCATTTACTTCTTGCTTCCTCTGTAATTTAGTGCCGTTGTCGACGTTCTAGCCAACTTCCTTAGAGAAATAATAGCTCGACTGAAAGGAAAAATGCTCTTTAGGATTTTAAAGGAAAAAGTAATAATAATAATGCAATTATTTGGGCTCTTCCACAAATTCATTGTTACACGAATATTTTCATCCTAATTTATTCACTATAATACTAAAAGTGTAAGTTATAAAAAATGCTTATCCTAAAGTATGTTAATAAGAAAAACGTATGGTACGAAAGAATAATTCTAATATGATTTGAGTACGACAAAACGACGATTTTAAAACTGTTTTAAAAATCGATGAAAATTCGATGTACTTTTTTTCCCCCTTATTTTTTCAGTGGGCCATGATAAAGGCAATCATGTGTTCTCAATTGAATTCAAAACTTACATTAGGCTTGTATTTGTTGCTCTGTTTGAAAAATTTAGATAAAATTACAAATTTTTTAATTGGGTAAAGATGATCAAGTATTATGGAAAAAAAAATACACCAAAAAGTTTTAAGATTTAAAACAAAAATTCTTGTATTATTCGTATATTTTTTAATCAAATGTAGTGTGTTTATGTGCGTTATTATTGTTGACAAATACGTACATTTTAAAAGAAATTTTCTGCAAGAAGCAAAAGTTGGCTACAGCGCAGCGTGAACTGATTGGCTAAAAACACATGTTTGAACTTTATCATGTGACTAATGACGTCAAATAAATTTGGCCCATTTCCATTTTCTTAAGAAAAATTCTAATTCTCATAGTAGATTAACAAATTAATTGAAAATATTTAATCTTTTTACACTTGATTTTTCTTTCTATTTTTAAGAGTATTAAAAGAAAAGAGTAAAACTATTTAAAAGGAAAAAAAATAAGGCATATCGGTTAGAAGGAAATCAGTAACAGGTTGGTAATTCGTTGAAGGGGCTTCAACCATAAAAAAAAATGCTAAGTTTTAAATAATTCTTTCCATTTCAATTTAGACCGGTTTTTCTTTTTGATCACAAAACCAAATACTTCATGCCTATTAAATAATCCAATCAACTTATAACAGCATTTCCATACAATTTCAATACATATCATATTAAAGTAAAGAGTTTAATTAAATAAAATCTACTTGAAAAATTACTCCACTAAATTAAATTAAAGCTACTTGCATAATAAATTCCTTTAAATTATTCAAACATTCATAAAATAGTTCTTAAAGGATACGACAGTTTAAAAAGAGATGATTAAATTGTTTTTCGATGATTAAATTGTTCTCGGTTCATTATTTAATTGTAATGTGTATTTAAAACTTTTCAGGCAAAAGAATCCAATATGCTGGCAGTAAAAGAAGAAATCCCATTTTAAAAAAAGCATGTTTCGCACATTTAAATTTGAAATAAGGGGAAAAGTAACAAACACAGTTACTGAATCTATAAATTTCTGAGTCTTGCGAATAGATTAAACAATCATGAAGTATATTTACGAAACTATGAGATGTGGTTTTATATTGAAAATATCATCGCGCTCAAATCATTTCAGTGAGATAAATGTTTAGATATATATTTAGAAATCGTTATATATAATATAACAACATACCTTTCTAAAAAATTTCCAAAAGTGAAAGATTTTTTAAAATTTATTATATTGAGAATATAGTTAAATTTAAAAGTATTATTTTTACTATCAACTTCGTTTTAAAACTATTCAGAATGCTATTGGCAAACATTCTCGTAGATTTAAAAGTTCAGAAAATGATAATGTGTGCGCGGATCCTGAGGAGCAAACAAACATCTATACATCACAACCACACGATGATTTCAATAGTCAATTCTATGTACAAGCAGGAACTTTATAAAAATTATTCTATAAAATGGTTCTTTGATGGAATAAAAAGTAAGAACCCACGATCGAATTGTGCACCCCAGGTCATGAAGGACCATCTCGTTGTCTTAACCACTGGATTAACGATATCTCTACTGTCAATGCAAGTAAATTCATGTACAAATATTTACCATAGAATTTTGAATGGCTTTGTTTATATCAAAACGTGGGTTCAATACCTAAAACCATTAAGAATTCGTCGTGAAAAAAGACCTTAGTGACATACATAACGTCAAGTACTAAATCTGCCATATCATGCATAAAATTATTTAGTCATCTTTGATGATAATGTAACGGATTCTCTATTCGAGCTCTTCCACTATAATCCTCCCGGGTAAAATACTCCTTTTAACTGTGGTTTTAGTTGAAACCCGCTTTCCGGAGAGGATTTTATTTTATGTAAATGCAAGCTTCTATTTAAGTGTTACTCGTGGAGTAGGCGGTGATGTTTGAAAATTGATTCTAAGAAGAAAGTATAGTGTGAACGACCGGTGGTCGCTCTATGTATTATTAATCCCAGATGGAAAGATTAAGAGAAAGAGAAGCCGTCCAACTTACGGCTGACGCTTAAGCAAGTGTTGCAGCAAGAGCGTTCAGGAGAATAGATAAGTGCTCATATTTATATTATAAGATTAATAAGGTTGACTGCTACTCAGGTTTCGTTATTAGAGTGCATTCTCAGAAATTCTCATAAAGTCTAATAAGTGTTAAAAGAAATAAAAGCTTTTTTCTTGAGAAATGTCTGATTCTAACTCGAACCCTCACACTCGCGATCGAAGGATCGCGACAATAATAAAATGAAAATTTCACGCTTTCCAACACTTCATTATCGTTCCTTAGAGCTGTAACAATGGGCTACTATTATTTTCTTCCGTCGGCTTTATGGTTATGGTAATATTTTTTTGTATTGGATTTGTATAAGGAGAAAAAATGTTTACAAATTCTTAATTTATAAAAGTAAAATTTTCAATACAAACAAAATGATTTGTCCAATTGTTTTTATATTCAATGAAAATTTAAAGGAATCAGAAAAATAAGCCTTTAACCACATATTATTGAAAATTATCAATACGTGAAAAATTTTCAAAATTGATTCAACTAAACCAAGCTGAATCCAGAGTTTTATATATGTATTCACTTTTTCGCCCAAGTTCACGCTTAAAAATAAAATGTATTTCTGCAGAAATAAAGGAGCTCTATTTTTAAAACAACACTATACAAAACCCTTTAAAAAATCGCAGTATGTACTTAATTCGAAGAATAATTTTTTCCTTCCAAAACAACACATAGTACACGCGGACGCAATTACTAGCACGTATAAAAGAGAATTAAAAAAAGTACTTTTCCGATATACAATAGATCGTGTTTCTAACAGAGGCTGCTATTAAAAACTTCAATGGGGGAATTTCATTCCTTTAAAACCGCTTCGAAAGTGAATGGGGGAAAATATTGGATCCATAAAATTAATGATGCGAGTTTATTATCGACTTCGATTTCGATAATCAGAATCGTCGGCGTAATTTCACGTTCAAGGATGGGATATTTCCCTAATAACTTCACTTTTCCTCCCTTCTTGGCCAGCCTGCCTCTGTGCAGGGTTCCTGCTTTTTTGCTAATAGCACCGGAAGTATTATATGCCTAGAAATATCGATATTCGTCATCGATTAGGAATAGTTCCCTCGAACAGCCGACGACGCTTTTTGGGGGTAAAATCTACTCCCACCCCCAAACTAATGTGCACGAAAAGAAAACAAAGGGCCCCTTTTATCATAAAAACCGTTTATGTCCTCGCAAGAAAAAAATCAACAAATAATTTTAAAAAAATGTTTCTCAATACTTTTAAAAGAGGAGAAAGATTTATTTGATTAAAGGGAAAAAAATAAATTTTATCACACTAATTAGTGTTTATTTTTAAATATTAAATAAGTGTACTTGTATGTGTTTATACTAAACGATGAAATAAACAGCTTAAAATGAAGCAAGCTTCTCATGAGTGGATTGCTTGTTTAGTAACGTCGTGCATTGCAGTAACTCGAGGGCGTTGAGTTACTTATAGTCGCATTAAAAAGCAACATGAAGGGTGTTGGCGACGGATTTCATAATTATGAACCATGGTCAAGTGAGAACGATGAAGACACCTGTGCTAGAAACTCCCACTCCAAATAACCACACCAAGACAACGGAATGACTACGAATCACTACCGATTGAACGTACATCAGCGCCTCTAGGGCTCGTACTCAAGATACGCCGTCCACGAATTCGTGACCATGACCACCAGGGCCGTTTTAACCTTCCCGACACCCTAGGCACTTCAAATTTTACGGCTCATCCACTATTTTCATACCTCCCCTCTCCCTCCTTAAGCTCTTAACTAGTTTTGGTTTGGAGAGGGGGGGGTTCCTTTAATTCTTTACCCATTTCTTTGCTTTTTCTCTTTGGAGAGTATTTCCATTATGCAACACTTATGTACCCCCAACCCTCTAGATTAACAACTGGCAGCCGTAAAGAAATGATAGTGGCAGGGTTTGGGGCCACTTCTTCATTTCTTACCTTACGACATCACGGACTCTACTCACCCACTTTTTTTAATTCAATGAAAACGTTAGCAATTACACTATAGAGTATATACATTATTGTACCTCCTTTCTCGCCCTCCGATTTTCTGCACCCTTATGCATGTGACTAAGCGAAAAAGCGGCCCTGATGACCACTAGGCTATTGCGGTCATTAAGAGCTGTTGGTGATGATGTTGATGATTGAATATTAACGTCGCACTGTTCAGCTACACGAGGGCTTTTGGCGACGGACCACGTCATTTTGAACCATGGTCAAGTGACGTGGACGACACCTGAGCTGGCACCCCCTCTCCTAACTACCACACCAACGGGAGGACGTTTGAGCTCTCGACAGATTTAACGTGCATCGCTGCCCTACACGGCGGGTCTTTAGTGGTACTGGGCTCGAACTCGTGACAAGGCAAGCCACGATCCAATACCTATACCACTCTGCTACCGCGGCCACTTAAGAGCTGTTGGAGACGGGCTTTGAATTATAATCAAAGACTGTAAAGGGGAAAAAAATTATAATTTAAAATATGATCTTTTGTAAACGACTAAAATACAATCAATAATCCCATCCCCCTCCATTTCAAAATGTGGCATCAATGTGAAAACATTTTATCTGTGTTTATATATTGAAAGAAAATAGAAACAATATAAAAAAAAAATTTTTAAGTCAATTCCTACTTTGAATGGAAGAATATAAAGCATTTAATAACGATTGAAAATTTGAATAAGATATATATATATATATAGGAGGAGAGAGTGAATTAATAGTAGAAATTGAATAAATTTAAAGATATTTTGCCGTACCTCAAGTTCTGTGCTTAAACATACCTATTATATATACTATTGAAAAATACTGCGTTACTAACAAAAATGAAGAATTTTCTTTGTTTTTCTTACATTTTTTCAGTTAATAATTAAATAAAGCAAATGTTTTTTGTATCGTTTTGTTCGCAATTTCATGTAGATTTTAGATCAGTTTACGAATATTAAATATGTTTACAAACTCGGAAGTTATTTATCAAAAACCGCGAGTAAAGAAACACAAGTAGTCTGTAGGTTTAAGATGAATTACAATTAACCAATTAAATAAAATCTTGTGTTGGCGAATCAGCTTTCCTGGATTTTTCACGGAAATTTAATGCAATGTTTTGTTTCTCGGTAAATCGTTTGGGTCATTAGCTTTAACTGAATGCTTTAACACGTGAGAAAAAAACCTTTTCAAGTTTTGACACAAGTCGCCAAAAGGGTCGCTAAGTCGCCAACGTGGCTGTATTTGTAATTCTTTATATAATTAGTTTTAATCAATTGATTTTTATTAATTATAATTAAACTATTGTATTGTCATCCAAAATGATCCTGTATATAAAATTTCAGCTCAATGCAGCGCTTTAAAATGTATTTTATTAAAGATTGAAAATTCCACCAAGATAAATAAATAAATATACAAATATATAAATAAATAAATATATAGACAGTGCTAGCTAATAATAGGAATTGAAAAAAAGCGGAGGAAGATTTTTCTTGATTCGATATAATTAAATGAATCGACACTTTATAACTAATCAATCGATTAATTATAGGAAAGCTAAAATAAACTTTTTTTCCTTAACTTGAAAGGAAATTTATTTTAATTCCAGCGTTTGCTTTCAAATAAATCATACTTTTATCTCCATAGAACTGAATTTTTCTTTAAAAAAAATCATTTAAATATAACTTCAGAGCAAAAACTAAATTTTGCCTCAGGAAATACAAACTATATAACGCGCGTTTTATTCGCAGACTTAAGATTCCTTCTAACGTTGAAAAAGGACAAGGCACAAAAGTTTAAAACACTATTTCGTCCGTAAAAAGGTAACCTTGTTCACTATTAAATGAAACGAGTAAATATCTGCTTCTTTCACGCAACAGAAAATTTGCCCTAGAAAATCATTAAAACATCCTATTCATTTCAGAATTAATTATTAACACAAAAATAAGCAAAATGGCCTAGCTTTAAGAAAAACATGGCAAATATAAGCCATGCGTTAAATACCTTTAAAAGATCCTGTGGAAAAAAAATTCAACATAGAAGCGTGCGAAACTATTCCTAATCATTTAGGCGTTAATGAAAGCATCGGACAAAACAGGAAATTCTGGGGCTTCTTTCTCCGGATGAGATCAGTTGCATTTAATTAATGTAGGGCTTCCACGGAAAAGATTCGGTTACCAGAACAACTGAAAAAATAAAACCCTTTTTTTTTCACCCAACAAGTTCCTAAAAATATGAAATATCGTAGGGAAACCTTACACACATAAAAATATCTTCCAGAAATAATGGCGGAACGATAAAAAAAATTTTTTTTTTGTACATTTATTGAATTTTCGTCTATCAAATGGAAAGTGGAGAAGGAAAAGTAAAAATGTTCTATTCTAGGATTTTTATTTTATTTATTTATTTATTGAAATTACTGTTGGATCTCTATATAACGAAGTCGCTAAATCCCGAAAAAAGGTTCGTTATATGGAAAATACGTTACATAGAGATTCATCTTTCAGTTTTCTTTATAAACCACATGAAAGAAATGTTAAATTCATAAACATTATAGATGGAAAAAAATTAATTATTCATACATTTTTGTAAATTAATATACCGTAAAATCCGGCGTATAAAGCGCACTTTTAACACAAAAAATAAGATCGAAACTTAAGGGTGCGCGTTATACGCCGGGTATAAAAACGAGTTTTAAAAATAACAAACGGGATGGACATAAAGCAATCTCTTCTATATGTATCGAAATACTGTTTATTTAAAGGAAATGAGACTTGCCTTACTAATTAAAAGAGCAGTAGTACAAGAAAAAAAGTATTTTTTCAAAAGTCTGGGATAATACCTAGAATAAATGACTTCAAAACGTAAGAGCAATGTATACAAATATTTCAGATTTCTTCGTAAAAATGGGGGTGCGCGTTATACGGCGAATATACCTATAAATTAAAAAATAAGACTGAAAGTATAGGTGCGCGTTATACGCCGCATTTTACGGTATATTTATTTTATACACTCTACTTATCAAAAAAAAAAAAAAAAAAAAAAGAAATAAAGAAAAACTGCAAGAAAAGTTTCTTGACGCCTTTATCCCCTTCCTGAAAATTTAGATTTCTTTTTTGATGCTCAAGCACTTATGCTTTGACATTTTTGAGCTACAAGAAACAGAAGTTGCTCTAGTGCGACTGATCAACATTACAAATGAACGGAGACTAGTTTAAGGACACGAGACTCAACTGAGGGTGAAAGGGGATATCGAAGATATTTCCAGTGAACTGGACAATTGAGGGTTAAAGGTTGCACTTCTTGGATGAAATGCCTAGAATTCTACTGCTCTCAGTGAGCTAGGTACCTAATAAAACCCGTTCAAGATTTATGACTGCCATAAAATGTGTTGAAAGAGAGAACAACTTGAAATATCAAGAAAAACTTTTTTAAATAGGGAGAGAAAAAAATTGAATCACTAGAGAAAAAGTTCGTTGTATAGAAAATCACTTCGTTATTGGGAGGTTATTATACGAAGAAAATCTTGAAATGTTCGTGGCTCCAGGAAAAAAGTTCGATGTTTAGAAAAATTCACTATATAAAGATTCGTAATATATGGAGGTTCGACTGCATATTATATGCATAAAAGTGGCCCAAATGAAAAGTAGACAAGTTTAATAAAAATGATACATTTAATGAAAATCAAAATAAATCGCCATGGGCGCTGTAATACAGGCCCATTGTTTCAAACAGTACATCTATCACTTCGCTGTAGAAAGATAGTGGTTGATTCTCAAAGAAATCCAGCATAGTTTTCCTCACCTCATCGTTCGAATGGAAACGTAATGCTCTAAATGGAAAAGTAAGGGGAAAAAAGTGTTGAGAGTTTCAGGGAGACAAATCTGAGCTATACGGAGGGTGTTCCAACACTTTTCAACGGAGTTTTTCTGGGGTCTGGGTTTCACGGGAGATGTTTCAGTAGGCATTGTCAGGGAGATATGGTATCGTTTGCCACCCTTCACGAAGATTTCTGCACCAATTATTCGAACTAAGGAGTGCTCGCCATTGACTGCCCCCACATTCACTGATAGATACCCACATCCAGCTCACCTTCCGCAATCAGAAACTATACTACCGCGCATTGCTCCAATATGGGCGCATCCATGAATAGCATGACTTTACTTTTGATCTATTTCCTCTACCACGAATAGGTTTCATTGTAGCACGTCGTATGCGGTGCACACCTCCTACCTCCCCTTACACACATGTTCGGTGGCACTGCTATAGCTGCAATTATTCTGACACCATTTCACGTGCCTACTTTTTATTTGGACAACCCTTATAGATGTAACATTCCATTTTTTTAAGTCTCCTTCAACCAATCTATTATAATCAGCCATGAGGTACTTAATTTGTTTAAATTAAAGCTAGAGATCCAGATACAAAATAAGAATAAATAGTTATTTCTATTTAAACAATTAATAAGCTTTTAATTTGAAAGATATAACAAAAGAGAGAAGTGATCACAAAACAAACACAAGTTGCAAGTAAGAACTCGCACGATTATAATGCATTACGTCAGTGGTTCTCAAACTTTCAACATTGACGGCCCAATTTTCAGTCATAATTTTCATCGCTCCCCCCTCTTACAACTATGTATTGAATTCAATAATAATATTCTTCGACGCTAAATCTACAGTGCGACTTTAATTACTTACTTACTTTAAGACGCGACTTTAACTACTTACGACTTTAACCACACAAATTATCAAGATAAGTATTAAATTCCGTACATAGTTTTGTGCATAACAAACCTCCATGGGAGTCACTAGTAGCTATTAAACTTGTTTTTAGTTTATAATGTTGATAAATTAATTACTAAACACTTTTTCCGTACTGATACATTTGCAGGTATCCTATATCAGTGTAAATATATATTTTATTTTTTATTAAGTCAGAAGGTATTTTGTTTTGCTTCCCTTTCAGAAAACTGATAATTATTTTAAATGTTTTATTTTCGACCTTTCGATGTGCTCGTGCCCCCAAGGGGGGCGCACCCCACAATTAGAGAAACGCTGCATTACGTTAAAATTAAATTTGAATGAGTGATTGTGAATTGGCGTCGCACTATAAACTCAAACGAAGGCTTTATTTCAAAAGTCCTCGTCATTTTGAACCATAGTCAAGTGACGAGAACTACACCAGAGCTGGAGCCCCGCTCTTCATACTACGATATCAAGTCACGCCAACTGGAGGACTTAGAGCCACGACAGATTTAACGTGATTCAGTCCACTGCTAATTTTCAGTGGCACTAGACTCGAACTCATGACAAACGAGCAACGAGTCCATGGCCATGGTCAATTGGTTACAGAGGGCTAAAATTACATTTCAGATATTCCAAGTCAATAACTAAATTAACTACGATGAACGCAGATGTATACGTTAATGTCAAAGCGTCGAATCCGTTATTTCATAAAATAATTAGGTATTTCCTGAATTACCTAACCAAATCGATTAAATTATACAAAATTAATCGATTCGATGATTTAACTAGAGACGTAATGGAATAACTATTGTTTAGTCGTTAAAGTATTAAAGACGGCAGACGAAAGCTGTTGAAACCAGTTATAGCTGGCTTTAGTCGGTTTAGGAAGACTAAGTAGCCCAATAATTTATATTTGTAAAAACTTAAATATTATTACACTATATTCTTTTTTTATCACTGTTTAACTAATAAAGTAATTATATTACAAAATATATTCTATTTTACTACATTACTTTACTGTTTTTTTGTAATAATACATATTTTATTAACAATTTTCATTATTTATCAGTTAATATATCCATAATATTTAAAGTTTTTTTCTAGAGTTTATAACTATTTTTCATCAGTTTATAAAACATCGGACATCGTTTAACTGTCAAATTGTATGTTTTTTTTTTCTTTAACGGCCTATCAGTTATTTTACAGAATGCTTAATTGTTACATTCAATAACTAGATAAAGCATGACATTATATATATATATAATGTATAATATATATATATACATATATATATAATAACACCGTTTTTCAGCTATTAGATCTACAAACTTGAAAATTGACAAGCACCTTTCTTCTGATGAGTAAAGATGAACTAAAAAGATTTTTGAGGCAATCGACTCCAAAGAGTTGGATTACGCGGGGACATAAAAAATATATTACCTTCCGATTTCGAATTTCAAGACTTGTCCTTTTTAAATAAAGGTGTGAGAGCTATAAGATTGCATTTCAAGACAATTAAAAGCTTAGTGTTATGCAGGTCTTAGATCTTTCTCAACATATAGTTATACAGCCTCAAAAAATACTAAGCGAAGCAGGTGGGTAGTGCCTAGTATGCAATAAAAGAAGAAATGTAATGGGCTAAATTCTTCTGACGTCATATTCACATGCGGATGACAACCACATGTTTCTAGCCAATCATTTCAAAAACTCATGTGACATCATAATTGCACGATAAAATCAATCGTGTTTCCAGCGGATCAGTTTATACGCTTTGTTGTTGCTAACATTTGCTCTTTGCAGAAATTTTCTCTTAAAAATAGTACATATTTGTCAACAATAATGACGTGCATAGGTATACAAAATGTATTTTATTTAAAAATACATGTATAAAATACGATTTCTTTTTTAATTTTAAAATCTTTTTGAAGAATTTTTTTATTACATTTGAACATCTTTACCCAATTATGAAAGCTGAAATTTTATTTAAGTCTTACACGTAGAAAACAACAAGTACAATTAGCTTAATTTCTGTTTTGAATCCAATGGAGAACAACGTGACCTATCATGTGACCGTCATGAATTGAGCGATTAACTTTCTTCCTAAATACCTTTTAGAAAACTGAAATACATACAACATATACTCTGACTTTTAAATATTATTACAGGAATGGAGCGTGGGCTTCTGGAAGAAGCAATAGAACAGCGTGTAAAATCATACAGAACAATAAAATACGATTTTACATAGTTATCTCAGAAATTCCTATCGGCTTCCGAATCAAAAAACAAATGACAGAAGTCCTTTCATAAGGTTCATAAACAGTGTCCTGGGACCACCCACTGAGGAAAACATATTCAGAAGGGGCAAGCAGGAAAAGGGCAAGAAAAACCTTCCTGGGTAGGAAGGGGGATGCATTCCAAAAAAGAAGCCGCTTCATAAATCGCGGGGAGAGGGGCGTTTCATTAGCGCATAAATGAGTCTTAATGCGCACTGGCGAGCGTCTTAATCGCGTGATCAAGCTCGAAAAGAATCGCCTCGTAAGAAAAGGGGGGGGGGCGAATGACTACGCGGGCGCTATTTTGTGGCGTAATTAGACGGCTCGCGTAATTCGGCACCCCCTCAAAAGTTTTGTGCATACATTACGGCGGGAAAGAATTTTCAAGAATGCAAAGCCTATATTTTACATTGTTCACTATGAAGATGGGAGATAATTAACATTTCAAATTCAACGAGATTCTTGCGAGGGCATAAAAGAACCCTTAACGATGCGGGCGTGGGCAAAAATAAGCGCCGAAGAAATGATGACCACGGTAATGGCGCTTGGGCGAGAGGTAGGGTCCTCTCCGAATCGCTAAACTTTAGACACGTAATATTTTTCCTCACACACACGATTCTCTCTTTAACTTTTCGATTCTGATATCTGTTCATCTATTTGTTTATTAGACAGATAGTGATAATCATTACCATATGCGTTAAAAAGTAAGAGTTGGCCTTATTTGTTATAATAAACGAAAGTTTTGACGTTAAATTTTTTCTAATATTACATCTATTTATTTTTCATTTGAAATTCTATATTAATTAGCGCTCTCGGAATTCGTTTTATAAACTCACTATCTTTATTTCTCGCTTTCTACCAATATACACGTTTAATCGCTTAATATGTTAAGATATCCGACTACTTGCGACAACTTTTTTTTTTTTTTTTTTTTAAAGAGAGAAATGGAGATTTTTTTTGTGGTTTTTACATTTAATACTTTTTAACAAACAGCTAAAATCAAGAAAAAAAGGAATTAGTATTAGTAAAATGGAAAAAATGGGTAAAAATTGACAAAAAATTACATAAACGAGGCCCCTTCTGTACAAAAAGTTTATGAACAAATTTTTGATTTTTCAGTTTTTAAGTATTGTTTTGCTGTTCATTTTTGAAATGACATTCAAGATAAGAGATATTTTAATTTTTACAAAAACTAGAGCACTTTATCTTAGTCATTACATGAAAATGCTTAAAAAAACATCGTATATGTTCACGTAAGGGACTGTAAATTCTGTAAAAAAATAGTGATTGATAAATCTTAATGTTAAAATACTTCTACTGTTACACAAAACATACGCAAAAAAATTCAGTTAATTATTTACAAAACTTTTTTGAGCAATCCTGGTCCTCCCCGTTTGAGCATTTCCAAAAAAACACATTTCGAGTAAAACGCATTTTAAAGTATGACATCTTGCTTAAAGTAGTGGCATCTGCTTTAACTAAAACACTTAAAGTTTTTGTTCTAGTGAATGGAAAATAATAAACTTCATATCTTTATAAAGATGATAAGATAGCCTATAAAATAAAATCATAAAAAAATTTATCCATTTTTGGCAAAATTCACAATTTTAGGGTAGTGTAATACTATTTTTACAGCCTTTTTGTCTTTTAAAAATAACATACAAGCGTAATTCTTACACCTTAAGCTCAGTTATTAGTTAACGAAATTTAAATTGTTTTGAGAATTCAAATTACTATGTTTTTAATGTATATTAATGAAAAAATTATTTTGTGGTTTTCATTAAAACCTTTAAATAATTAGGCACTTACAATAACTTTCGAGTACCCAGAAATGACGAAATAATGTCACGGAGGAGCTGAAACATTCTTTTTATTTACAACGAAAGTGATATGTTTTATGTGGAAAATCATGGCAACTGTAAAGCGAGACCTTAAGGATAAATGTCATATTACACGTCACGATATAACAGGAAATGAAGACTCAAATCATGTTTTTCATCTGGCAAAATAACCGTTACATAGTTTCAGTCTTTCAAAGAAAGATTTAAGACACAAGAAAAACTTATGATGATAGAAAATACTGAGAAATTTAAGAAAGGACTTGCTATATTCCGAGGAAATTTTTTAATTGATTCATTCTTAGAATAGCAGAAATTAATACAGAGATAAAAGATTCTTCATGTGAATAAAATTCCTCAGTATATTGTAGAAGTGTGTTTCTGGAAGTAGAGGATTAGTATATGCCCCTTTTATTTAAAAATAGTAATACACACTGAAAAAGCACATTTCTCTTCGTAGAATCAAGGCATTCTAATAAAAGCATACGAGAACAATGGCCTTGTATATTAAAAATCCTTAATACTTTCTAAAGTTAACACCTCTAAAAATTACTGCTGTTTCAAAAGTAAAAAAAAAAAAAGATTAAATACGCGCGAGAAAGGAAAATATTAATTTTATCTCTAATATTTTTCGGTTTAAGAAAGGGTATGTAAAAGAATAAAAATATTCCACGAAATTTTATGTTGCTGCTTTAGAAAAATCTAAGAATTCTCTAATAAAATAATCATTAAAAAAATGTATTAAAATTTTTGAAAAATTTCAACAATAAAAAAAAATGATATTTTTGTTTTCTACTAGATCTATTTTCTACCAATATACATCCATATAATAAATATCCCCGTTATTTTTTTCTATGATTTTGAACACGTCACGCCATTATCTTTTCAGTAACAGGAGTAGAAGGTACTCCCACCTTTTTCCACTCGTTAAAGTAAGATCAGTGCCAAAATTTTTTACATTATATTGCCAAGAATATCAGAAATCATGCATTATTGTTTCTTTGAGTCCTAGTGCCAATACTATGCTTTAAAAAACTATACTTATTTTCAGGTAAGAAAGCAAGCTTTTTACATTCTCTACACACAGAAACAAATAGAAAAAAAAATTGTATTATCTATTGAGTTTAATTCAGTTACAACTTACCTAAGAAATCATAAAATTAGTGCAGTTGTTACAGAAAGAAAACAAGTTATGTCAAAAGTTCTGTTAAGAATACTTGTACATTTAAAAAAAAAAGAAAGAAAAATGGCGTTAATTTGTAAAGAATTTTTTCTCGAGAGATTTAAAAAATATTCCGACACCACATTTGAAAGAACAAAACTATTTAACGGTACTTTATTTTTTTTATTCACTGACTTAAGAAAAAAAAATGTACCATCTTCTCCTTTAGGAGCCAGACAAGAATTAAAGACTATGTTGAATCTCCACTTGCTGCTTCGGCGACGAATCTCGTAATTTTCCTGCTTGGGGGGGGGGGGGGGGCCCCCCCCGGGGCGGGCCCCCCCACAATTTTAATTTTTTTTGTACACCACACCATCACTACGATTTTGAGTTTCAACAGGCATCAATCTGACTACACGACAGTCTTTAGTAGAATTACAACTTGAATGTATGATTCAACTGAAACAACCTCAACCACGAATTTGATGCAATGAACACCCGGCTTCTGCAACCGCCGAAGATGCATGTAAATGGTCGCAAATACTTAAGCAATTAATAGCTACCTGTCAGAAAACTTCGGTTCACTTGCAAAGAAATGTATACTTTGACATAATTGCTTTATAAGTCCAAAACAATGCGTACATTCTTTAAAGGTTAAGCAGTACAAAGAAATTACGACTACATTTATGGCAGGAGTAATTTGTTTCAAAGGCCATTAAATTGAAAATGATCGTTAATCAAAATGAATCATAAATATCGATTTCAAAAATATGTTGCTCTAAAACAGTGCTTGCAGTGGCCTAATGTACACCCCCGCATCGTGGGGGGGCCCAAAAACTGACTAGCACCAAGTACGGTTTGGGGCTCAAAACCTGACACAGCAGGGGGACCCTAATATTCTCTGTTACGCCACTGAGTGCTTGCCAACCTTTTTATCAACGGTTATCGGTTATTTATCGGTCAACGTTTGATAATTTTACAGCAGCACGCTGATGGGTGAAATTGTTTATATATTAGATTGTTTTAATTTAATAATTTTAGCTTAATTGTATTTAAACATGCCTTCAGAATAAAATAGTTACACCAAAAAAATGAATAATATGAAGTGATTTAACATGGAATATAAAGTGATTTCCAAAAAAGTTCACACAAACCCGAAAAAAGTACACCATAGTAAATAAAATGGAAATAATCTAATGATTCTTGTGCGGTCCGGTACTAATTGATCCATGGACAGGGACCGGTCGGCGGCCTGGGGGTTGAAGATAAATGCTCTAGAACAGTGGTGTCCAACACGCGACCCGCCAGTACTAAGTTGCAGCCCGCTGACTCTTTTTTAAAAAAATTTAAATATCAGTTTTTTAAAGTTTTTTTTTTTTTTCAATTTTAAATTTATTTGCGGGGAAATTTATATATATATATATATAAATGTGCAATGTATTTGCCTGTTACCTGCACTTGTTTTAAAATAAATCCTTTTTGATAATAGAAATGTCCTTTAGATTAAGATAGATTTATATTTTATCAAACAGTTACATTTGATTTTACTATAATAAATTACTTTTTTAATAATTTTCGAATTACATTATGCATATCCTTTACTATGGATGGTAAATGATTCTCTGTGTGTGCGACTTCCATTTCTCTTCTGCCTTTTCTGCTTGGAGTGCCCAGAAAGCAAGAAGCAGTCAGAGATTTTTTTTTAAAGTTTAAAAAATATATTCAGATCGGTTAAGATAAAGGGCAATGTATACTTAATCGTTTACGAATGACAGCAGAATCAAATTTCAACAATGAGTAACGAAAGATCAACTCAAAAGGAACACCGTAATATTCAAGAATATGGTAACTGTTGTATTTTAAACATTTGATCATTGCATTATTATATTATATAAACATTATTATATTATCTATGTCTGTATACGAAAAAAGTAATGAAAACAATAATAATAATTCATTCTGCTTTAAAAATTTTCACTCCAATCAATGTTATTTTTTTTGTTTCCAAAATCTAATATAAAGGTACATATTTTTATGTGCGGCTCGCGAGATTATAACGTTTTTTCAAAGTAGCCCGCAAGGTCATTTGGGTTGGATATCCCTGCTCTAGAAGACCATGCAATATACGAAGTCATCAACAAGTAATAAGACTAATTTTACTGCCACGAAACCACTCATCGGAATGTTAATTTCTGTGGCCTAAGAAAAGTTTGTTGTCTGTATTAACAAAAGCTACCGATAGATAGCGTGTACAGACTCATGTTCTTGAGTATCACGTGCTCGATCTGAAGCGTGTTTGCGGGAGCCTACGAGACGCAGCCAGTTGTCAAAATGGAAGTAAAAACCTGCAAAAATCAGCATCGGAGACCTTTGATATGATACAATATGATTAAAGACTGAAACAAGGCGACAATATTTTAAAACTCTTCATTACAGCAGATAAAGCTTGGTTGTATCACTGATCCAACCTTAAAACAACAAAACAGTGAACGAAAACATCCGTCTTCACCTACTTCAAAGAAGCAAAAACTGTAAAATTGGTTGGTAAAGTTATGACCATAAATATTTTTGATTGTGAAGGAATTGTGTAACTATACGCTATCGAACCCGGTACTACCGTAAACGGATCGTACTAAGCGAAAGTCCTGCGAGCAATGATACAGCACATTAAAAGGAAACGTCCATTGCTTTGAAATGGCTTCCTATTGCACCATGACAATGCCCGACCACATATTGCTCGTTGCGTACTGGTTGTTTCGCAGCAGAACAACGTAGAGATTTTACCACACCCTCCATACAGTCCTGATAAAACTCCATGCAATTTCTGGCTGCTTCAACAAAACAGACTTATACATGTTTTAAAGAAGTGGACAGAACGTTGGGATAAATGCATTACGTGCCACGGAAGTTATTTTGAAAAAGACCATGTAAATAATGACGATTAAAGGTATTCTTTTTTTTTCTTCTTTTTCTTATAATTTTTGTTTTATTACTTATTGAACAACCCTCGTACTTGAAACAATACTTTTTGCGTCGGCATTTGATATTCCTTTTGTAGTTTTATTCAAATTTTTTTTTTTTTTTCTAAAAAAATAATGTAAGTAAGAAACAGCAGAATGTTAATTAGAAACTCTAACATTCTGCGGTTTCAAGTTGCTTAAAACGCACGCTTTGTCATGAAAAGAAAAGTGCGTAAGAAATATATAGCCATTTACAAGTCTGAAAAGTACAGATTCTCATAACCATCTTCAATAAATATTAACACATCTAATTAATTAAATAAATATCTTAGTAGATTCACTAACATTTTACTTTAACGAATAATTACTGTTCATTTGTTGCATAGAACATGAACATCTTGCTGATTTGAATGCTGATACAAAGATGGGAAAGTTAATACTAGTATAAGGATGTCTTCTCTTTTCTAAGCAATTCTTTTAAAAAAATTCTTAGAAATTAGATAAAATTTTAATAGTCCAAACTATAAGCTGTATCTTTTAAAAAATGGCAAGACAATACAAAATTAAAATACCCCATTATTAGATAAATTTTCAAAACTTTTCCCAGTAAACGCGACTTATAATTAACTTATGCTTAAAATAAAATAAAACAAGAAACCAAGGAGTTTACACTATATAGAATTGTTTAGTTTTTTTTTATAGTTTTGGATAATTTAAAAAACTTTTTTGATTTTTATAATTAGCAATTATACAAGATAAATGAAATAAGCGAATAAATCAGTATTATTAAATTACATATTTTTCCGAAATAACACAATGGTATTTTTAAACTTTTATTATAAAATTTTTTCAATTCATTAATGAAAGAATGGAAGTAAAAATACCAAAGCTTTCAAACAAGGTTTGCAGAAAATAAAGCAAAAAAAAGTCATTAACCCTTATTTCCGCTATTTTTTTTTAATGCAAATATTTTTCTTTTATTCATTTCAGTTCCCACACGTTTAAAAAAATGCATTTAATGCCATTATAAAAGATTCGAAATATATATATATATATAAATGGTTTCTCCTTTTAATAAACCTAACAATTTGCTGAGGTAATGTTTCCCTGTTTTTCTTTTTTCCCCATTCCTCATTCCGAGACAAATTCGCTATTCAATTAGGGAATGTTTTGTCTATCCACAGTCTGTCCTCTCCATGAGTGATTACACTCCTATAATTTGCCATCCAATGAAAGAAATGATGCCTGTTATCTGGAAAGGGTCCCATTTGTTTTATTTACGGACTTCAATAGATTGCAGAGACACACAAAATCACCCTTCTTAAGCCAATAGTCTGGAATTCTAAAACATCTATTTTCCGCCATTAAGTCTGTTTCAACATTTTAAATGAGCTCTATTCAATGTTTATAAACGTTCGAATGGCACAATGATTCACGTGACCTAACCTTTTCAACGCATAAGTTGGATATTTTTCAAATAATGTCGCTGTGAATAAGGGAATTCTTTTAGCGCTATAATTTTTAGCCAATGATGAAATGATTCTTGAGTTAATACCTCAGTGGGTACCCTCCTCGGTGGGGGCCTCGTTTCGTACTCGACTCTGTCTTAATAAGATTATGATCCGGATAATTTCAATGGTCAAATATTATTCCAAAAAACAGGAAATTTCAAACTGCATGTCAACTGGCAAAAGTGGAAAGACTTATTATGTGATGAACGTTGGCCATGTCTAGGGGGGAGGCCTAGGCCTAATACTATAAACAATCATTCAACTAATTTAGTCGAAATGGGGCCGTCGGTAGAGCCGGTTTGTGTCTAAAGCTTTGAGATTGTGAGTCGTACACATTTATTTGTTTCAAATTACCGTTTTAACAAGTGTTTGACAATATATGCTATCAGTGGCGTAATGGAGAATATTACCCCCCTGCGAAATCAGGTTTTACGCCCCAAGACCAAATACGTACCCTGGGCCCCTCCACAGTGCGGAGGTTTACGTTACGCCACTGCATGGTATAAACTGTCTACTTTTAAAGATCTCAGGTAAGGCCTACTTTTGCATAGGGGCCCCAAAAGTCTTTTCTGGGTTCAGAGCTTCAAAGAATCTTTAGACGTCCCTGCGTGCAACAGCTTTCAATATTCAACACGGCATTTAATTTAACTACAACTCAAAAGTTGTCAAAAAACAGCACTTGGCTACAGTAACCCCAGCTAGGTAAATACGAATTACTTTATTTGATTGAAAAAAAAAATAATATGTTTCCAAAAATAAAACATCGCAATTATATATAAACTACTAAATGATGCATAAACCAGGCCCTTATTTCTCACTTTCCCGTGAGTTGCTTTTAAAAAGCTCAACATAATAAAATTATACATTTTATAGAGGCCTTAAATCTATAAGCAGTGATTTGGTGACATTTATACCAAGATATATTGACACAGAATATTGCAATTCTTCATAGATTTGAGGCAACAGTCAGAGAATGCTATACTTCCTTGAAATGAAATGAATTAAGTATTAATGACCACACTGGTGAATTTTGCGTTAGTGAAACTGGTATACTCTAACGTCGTTAAAATTTCTTCAGAACAAATATACGAGTACATTTTCGTCAACTGTGGCTTTTGTTTTCGAATTATGTATTAACGATTTTCATGCTGTTAATAAATCAAATTTAAGGAGTTGATTTATTGGCGTAACGTTGGCTTGTAATAAAGCTTTAACGGACACCAAATGTGATTTAGCATTATAACCTATTGTGACGCATACCACGACACCAAGTCTCCTAAACGTGAGAGTTCAATGTGGATCTTGAAGTTGACCACGTTGTCTTCATACAGCGATTCGACTGTAGTCTCCACCGAGACAAAAATGGGAATCATTGGTGATGACCAATGGATGCCATTGGACGCCCCACAGCCATCTGACTCGACACCATTAAAACATTTGATGACAGTGTAATGCTGTTAAAAGGAATCCTCAAACGCGCTCGGCCTATGCGAGTTTAATCCCATGTTGTGAAACCATTGACGAATGATCGCCAAATTTTTCCATTGGATGCCTGCAACATTCGATATTGGATCAGTATGCACACGTTTTACCACTCATTTATCCTTTCTAGAATCAGTTTGCCTGAGCTTCTTAAAACCTGATTGACACTAGGGTGTATCTAATTGTATTCACTTTTGACAGCAGCGTGGATGCAAGACTAAATAATATCATTAATCCGTCGATCAGGAAATTTACCAGGCAGAAGCTCAAATATTTAGTCTCTGTCAAACTCTCCAAATTGCTCAAATTACTTGCAAACTTTCCTCCAAGACACAATCCAATGAAAAACGGTTTAACCAACACAACAGCATGAGTCGATATGAGTTTACAGCACTATATCCCTGTGTTCGAAAGTTGCCCTGCCCGAGCCGCATACTCAAACGAACCTGGGCATTTTATCATTTGCATCTCCAAAGTATACGCACTGTTCTTTCAATTTATAATCATTCCGATATACTCCTAAGTTCTACTCCATATGAAAACTTTGAGGCTCAGGTACATTGAGCACCTATCAATCCTCTTATATGACAGATCTTTACTGGAATAAAGACCCAAATTCATGGCACGATCCGACATTACCGGTCATATAGTCTAGGTTTTTTTTATTATTATTAACGCCCCACAACGATGCAACACGGCTATTATCAACGAAACCTCGCAATTCTGAATCATAGTCTGATGAAGAGGACGATGCACCTCACTCTCTGAACTTCCAAGCCAACGTGAGAACGAGCTTCGATAGATTTCACGTGCACCAGCTTCTCTACACGGCGAGTCTTTAATGGTACCAGAACTTCTAACTAGACAACTATAGATGTAATCAGTGCGACCATTACTCTTTTAAAACGTGTGTGTAGGATGCAAATACCTCAGAAATGACAGGTGAAAACGATTTGTGACATGTTTCAGCCTCGCCTCCTTTTAGTGCAACAATATTTATATATTGTGTGTCAGCAAAGAGTATACAAAGTCCACTGCATTGTGCTTTATTTGAGTACTTTGAATTTACTTTAGAGAAAACTCTGCGAATAATTAGAACGTAACCCTCTTTTCATATAGCTCTTTCCCATTCTACTTTTATGAAATATCTTAAATGGATTCACTTCAATATTTTTTACACTCTTCTCACCTCCCAACAAATAGTTTCATATAATAAAACTACTTTATTGTGACTGGCATCTAAAATATTCTATATTTATGTAGAACTTACATATCACACTGTTTCACCATTGAATTTTCCCCGTAACATATAGATTATATCAATAATTTACTTTAAAATTCATTCTACTACATCCTAACAAATTGTAAGCCCGAAGTATAAAAATGCAAACACTCCCAATAATTCTCAGAATAGAACAACCCAATAGACTCAACATATAAGACACCATCAGAACTCAATCTGTAGGAGAACACTACCGAAACATTCGGTCCACTAACTACAGAATAAATCTCAATTAAAAAGGAATCGGAATGTTTTGAAACTCAAGAGACACGGAACTACAATTTTCCGCCCGGGGTGTTTGGACGAGAACTGTATCCAAACAAACTATTCAATCGCCGAGGGCCTCATTAGGACTTTTGAAACGGATTCTGCACAAAGGGTCAATCGCCGCGGAGCCACTGGGATTTAAAATGACTATGATGCCGGCCGGGGCGAGTAAGAATGTAACAAAGCCGGAGCATCCAATTGTACATGATATACACAGAGCTCAGATTTATAAATGAAACGTATTTCGTAAGATGCACTTTTATTCTATGTTGGTAATAGAATTATTATACAATTTATAGCTTTCAAGCTGGATTTGCTTCTTTGTTGAAACGAGTTCAGACTTTGTTTGAAATTCTTTTATTTTTCACACCTCGCCAAAAGAAGGACTTTGTACTTGAACAGATTTAACACGAATACAATCACCAAAATTCGGTACTTTTCCGTTGGTGATAAAGTCGCCAAAAATGATACAACCGATGCCAAACGGAATATTCCTGCAGCTAACATTTTACCACCACCTTTTTAAAACAAGTCGTGGTGTTTCCTTATCAGTAACGTTTTTTCCATAATACACCAAAAATTGATGAAAAACCATTGAGAACTACATTTATTAACATACTTTTTTATGTATATTGTGTGCTGTCGCTAATAATGCCTGTCGACGCGATGTGCGCCGGCGAAACTGAAAAGTACCAAAAATTCATCATTTAGATGTTCTGCATGAAAAATAAATACAAATCCTACGAACCTAGCGAATTTATTGTTTCCAATCATTTAGTTAATATTACAGGTTTTGAATCATCATTATTTTCACCTTAGGCGGCTAGCAATTATTTTTAAGCAAATTTTACCTGTGCACAATAGTTGTCCACGTAAAAGATTGCAAAAATGTAACATTTAAAAGCTGCATGAGGGCTATTGACGAAGGAACTCATAATTTTGAACTGTAATCAAATGACAAAGAAGACACATGAATTGGTATTTCACTTTACAAACTAGCACATCAAGCCATCGGGAGTACTTTGAAATCTCGACAGATTTAACGCGCCAGATCTTTAGATGCACCAGAACAATCTAAAACTCAATGAAAACAAGGAATGACGCAAAAATGAGCCAAAAATTTTAAAGATTAGAAGTAATAAGTCCAACCGTGACCACCTACTCTGCTGTCCCGACCACAAAGCGCAAACAAGAAAAAAAAAAATATTTTCATTTTTAATCTGTGCGGAAAAATTATAAATTTAAAGATCAGAAACTGTCCTGTAAATTAAAATTTATTGATTCGTAAAAGACTTCGATAACAAATAACGATAGTTATACCGGAGGAAATAACCGAAAACAATGAGTGAGAAATTAATAAATACCTGTTATGAGGAAATTTGACAATGGGGAAGAATTAATGGCGTTTAAGCAGATAATTGAGTATTTAAGTATTTAAACATATCTTAATTGATTAAATAAACAAGCAATTTTATAATAAATTTTTTTTTAATGTACCATATTTTTATACACATTTCCATGCTTTGTCGTTCACTTCTGAGCTATGGTCCAAATTTCAAATCTTTGGCTCATCGGGAAGTTAGTTTAAAATCAATTACAAAATTCCACCCGGAGAGACAAGAAAGCGAGTTAATAAAAACATGGTAAGTACATAAAAATCAAACAGGAATAAATCGATACATAAAAGTATTTCGCAAACCACATGCTCGGAATATTTGCTCTTTGTTACTGATCAGCATTCGGCAGTTTATATACGGACAAATAATAGTGATTACAAATAACATTATATACAATTTTTACAAGTTAAATCCCAAGTATCCAAAATATTTCACGAAATTCAGAACCGTATTTTGATTAGTTTAATATCTATAAAAAAGTAAGCTTGATTATAATTCTAAATTTTTAAAACTTTTATTTAATTTTCAGAAAAAATAAAAAAGGCCAAAGTATCTTAAAAATCAAATTATTTCAACAAATAATAAAAATCAGTTTGAAGAGTTATTGCGAATAGCAAAATAAACAGCATAAAATACTACGAATATTGAAATAAATGTGTATTTTATCGAAGTACAGATTTCTTTTGTATAATAATTTAAAATCTATGTTCAAAATCTACTTCCAATCACAAGATAAGAATTTTTTTTTTAACATTATATATAAAAATCAACGCGAAAGAGTGAAAATTCAATCGCTTACCTTTTCTGATGATCCTGTTGTGAAGAGGGTTGACAGCTGTCACAACATTCGAAATGACACACAGAATCACACAAGCGGCGAAGAAGAAAACAGGTGTCCGAAGTTCACTTTTCACAATGTTCGCCGAAATCATGATGAAGAGGAAGTATATAAGTTACAAACTCTTGACTAAAGAAATACTTCTAAGTAGTACAACTGTACAGTACTGAGCAAATTCAGGTGACCGCTTTGCTGAGCAGTTTTCGAAGTCTAAAAATAAACGCACAAATCTACGCAATTTACTCGAAGTATTCTATTCACTATTCTGAAGAATCCAAGAAATTCTAATTCCACAAATTCTGCTATTACTCTTGTACTTATAATATACAAAGAATTTTATTTCAAAAATTTGTAAGAAAAACACCTTAAATCGAAGTTCTAATCGCCCGCCAGAAAATAATCAGTTCAAAAACTAACATTACGCCTGTTGCCAAATTGAGGAAAAGGAATAAATTGTTTCACCGAAGCGAACGAGTCTAATTGTCCTAACGGATCACCACAGCGAGAAGTAAAAAATAATATTAAAAACACAAAACGGACTCGCGATGCCTGATCCCTCGCGCGTCGGAGAATCGGTAAGGATCGTTTAGCGGTATAATCCTTTCTGAGGAAACTAAAAGCGGAGCTCTCTTCCGTTTTTGAACGGGACACCGTGGCTTGCGCAGTGGGGTTGCGCGCAGGAAATATTCCTGTTCTGTTTCAAAGTCCACTTTCGCGAAGATTTTTTTTCTTCTCTCGCGTTTTCTCCCTCTCTCAGTTTTTGTTCTAGATCTGGCGTTCGTTCGGGCGAGTTTTTCTCAGATTGAATAACATAACGTTGTCGTGTTGCCTTGAGTGTTTATGACATCAATGGTGTGTTGATTCTCCCAGTTGTTCGTCGTGTCTCACATCCCCTGGAAAAAAGAAGGGAAAAAAATTGTAAGAAGAGGGAAAATGAGTCATGGGTAATAAGAAATGACTAGAGAAAAAAAATGCTGAAATAGAAATTCCATGCTCAGACTCGTTTACAGTCCATCAACCGTAACCCTAAAAAAAATTCGAAAAATATAAAAGGAAAATAAATATTTAAAGAAAAGAATAATTGTTGCATTCTGAAAGAAGATTTTATTTTTTCATGTCAACTAGACTAATTTTATTAAAAAAGAAAAATAATAACATTGAATTGTTTGAATTTTTACACTTCAAAAAGAAATGTAAGTTTTAAATTTTATTTTAAATACAAATATAGTATATACTAATATTTCGCAATGGTTAGCGCCAATGAATTCAATAAATAACGCAAATAATTCAATATTTATTCTTAGATACTGAGAATTTCAAATATTAATCCGCCTCTTGAAATTCTCCTTATACGCTGGATTTTACAATAAATTGCAACTATTCAAACTCTTAATTTTTCAAAGTTTATTATTAGTCATTTTATATCTATTTATTAAATCTGCTGTTATTTTTGATAACAGCGAACTTTGTTTGTCGGTAACATATTTATCTGAGAAACAGCTGTTTATTAAAAAGCAATGTAATATGCAAATTTTCGCTCTTTACCTTTCCAGTTTACAATGATGATTAATGTAATTTAAAATGTGTGCGTGTGAATTTTTAATTTTTATTAAAGCAATTAATTTGATAGATATCATTAACACAAACTTTGTATCGCTATGTTTATTCGGTAGAACTATTAAATAGTTAATGCAATTAAATAATAGCCCTTAACTATTATTCTTGAAAAAATAAATGAAAAAAACCGGAGTAACATTTCTAATCAAAATGCTTAACCTACTTTAGGCACATTTTTATGTTTGTTTCTTCCCACATATATGTTCAGAACTCGTATTGATATAATCTAATGATAATCGAAATTTAAACACGCTGGGTTAAAATTACTAAAAAGTACGCTCGAATAGTAATCATAATTTTCGCGTAAATAAGAGCAATGAGAGCATGTTATTAACATCTTTTTCCCCGTGATTTCGGGATGGATTATTCCTGAAAATCACTTCAAGGTCGAAAAGTTCCCCTCAAGGCCAACACATTCATTCTAATTATGATTAATTATGATAAAGTAGTTCTGTTTTTCACTTGGTGTTTATGACTAGTCAGACTTTTCTGATTTTCTGTGGAATGCGGTATTTGTGTAAAAAAAAAGTATGATATGATTGGATGTTATTCTGATAGGTCAAGGAGAGGGAAAAAAATATATGTCGTGTTAAAATGCCATTAAAATTAATCCTAATTTCTGAATTTGAATAAAAAAAGTTTGTGCAAGCCAATGCATTGGAATTGGCGAAAAACCAAAAATAACATTTTGCTTTAATTGCTGCAGTAAAAAATTATTCTTTACTTCCGTCAAATTACGTCAGTTTATAAAGGTCAAATATAAAATTCCCAATTGCAGAAGTTATTTAGTTAATCTAACAAACAACTTGCGAATATTGAATAGAGTTAGTAAAGAAATGATGAAATATTAAAATCGAATCATGGAAACAGTAATCATAACGCTAGTGTGAGTCATCTGGACTTAACCTAATGCTAAAAAAAAATAATTTATAAACTTCAAATAAACTAGCAATATTTATTGAAAAATGCTTTCAATATAACTAATTCAATTTGCATTTGGAAAAATAAGTTTGTAATAATTGCATAAAAATTAAATAAAACTTTAAGCAGAAACAATTAATTTATTAAATTCAATAATTATAGACAATATAAATTCAATTACGTATAGATTATTTTTAATGCATTTGAGTACCAGATCCTCAAGGAGTGAGGGATTATTAAAGTTGCATTCTAATTAGGGATTGCAATATCGGACCAAAAGTTCAATACCGGTATTAGGTATTTTTTAGATTTTAATACCGGGATACCAGTTTTAATACCGGCAGTAGAAATTTTAGAAAAATAAATAAATAAAAATAAAAAAACAGGTGTTTTATTGTTTTATATTTGTCAATTTTATTAGAGAGTGTAAATTTTACAAAAAATAATTTGTAACTTATAAATTTTAACAGTATATAAAGAATCACAAAAAAGTAAAGGAACCTCTTATGTATTTAAATCACGAAAAGTGTAAATATCACTATTCAGTCTGTGGTACTATTACAAATGTTTCAAATGTGATCTTAAAAAACATAATGCATCAATTGCACTACCATTAAACCTGGAACGTAATTTTGTGCAGTAATTTCATCCAAATTATCTTTTTTTTTATTTTTTTCAAAATAATCTAAAATTCCTGATGGCTTGAGCTTAGAAAGTGTGCTAAAATTTGTATCTTTATCGTAATTAGATTATTTCCTATTTAACAAATTTGTATCATGTTTTGTTTTTAAATGTGTATGGAGCTTGAGCATTTTTTACATTGTGCCACCGTATATTCTTTTTATCATATAAATAATGAAACCAAACCGAAGTATTACCAAGTTGATTTTTTATGTTATTTAAAATTAATCTTATTCATTATTATGGGTTATTATTTAGGAGCATATATATATAATTAATCTGAAAAATATTTTGAACCCTAAAGTATGACATGCAAATACAGTGTGAATAATAAACTCGCCAATTTAAAAAAAAATATCGCGCGAAATATTATGCACTTTCTTCACAACTACAAACTTGTTTTCACAGGTATAAATATCAGACTACGAGTCCTGAGGGTGTACAGTATAGCTCTGAGCTGTAATAGGATAGTTTTGGCCCGCCTTCTTGGATGATTCACATATTTTATCACTTCATTTGACTGTACGATACAACTTCATATTCACGGTCTAATTAATTTCGTCCATTAGGGAGACATAAAAATAAAAACGTATACTATTTTGCTATGTTGGTGATCCATGAAAATATAGTGGAGACAATTTTAAAAAAAAATTCCAGTAAATACCGAAAAACCGGTATTTAAACTTGTGAATACTGGTATTACAAAATTGTACAAATGGCTAAAAATACCGGTATTCGGTATCCCGGTATTGCAACCCCTAATTATAATATAAATCCGAGGATTATTGGCGATGGACTTCGTAATTCTGAAGCATGGTTACTATAGCCTAATTATCATTACGAACGCCTTAAGCGAAAACACAAAATAAGAGATTCCTCATGGTATCTTATTTCGTATAGTCACTAAAACAATACTTCCAAGTTTTATTCTTCTATATCCCCACCCTCTTGCCATTAAAGGAAGGAGAGTCATCCAATCCCCCCCCCCAAAAAAAAAAAAAACGGATTTCTAATAATTTTAAAGAAAGGTTTGTATTATATTTAAGTTACAGAAAGGTAAATAGAAAAATTTTAATGTTTTATATATTTAAAGTTTATTTATATGCAATTATATATATATGCCTGTTATAATTAAAAATTGCATTTTAAAGCAGGCGCATTTCTTTTTTTGGAAACCCCATTCGCCTATAAACCATCATATTAGCGTAGTGAACATATAGGATGGGGAAAATATTACGAAATCTCCAAAAAATTGTGGAGTTAACAAGAGATATACCTTCACCTTGATTGGCATGTTGGATAAGTGACATGTATTGATTGTGATGTCTACTAAAGCAATAAGCATGAAGATTTATTTATTTATTATTTGTTTATTCCTTTATTATTCTGATATTTTATGATCTATAAAGGTAAAATTACTTCGGCACACAAATAATTTATTTCCCTTTTATATTAAATAATTATCTCAGAAATTAATTCCTTATTAATCCTTTCTAATTATTTTTCATTCGCATATTCATTGATTCATACGCAGAGCATCCACGGATTAGCTCATTTTTTTTCATTAAAGCAATTAAACAATACACAATGAAAATAGGCAATATATCCGAAACAGAAAAGTAATTATCCGAAAATTAATTTGTTTTGGAACAAATAATGTAAACAAGAATCGAACAAGCAAACGAAGGTATTTCAGGTAGGTACTTCAAGTTATTTTATGCTAAATATTTTTTTTTAAAGTAAACTGAAGAGCTGTTATTTTGTTTTAATATTCTTTATGATAATTTCAAAGTAGTTAATTAGAACTGAATGGTAGGAGAAGACGAATAACATATTTTGGTGGATTACAAGCATATCTACTGAAGTTCTCAGAAACTCGTACTACCAAAAAAGTTAATCTGTGTACAAATGAAAATGATATGTGTGGAAATAATATCACATTTGGAAACACTTCTTTCACTAAACACAACAACTATAATCCGGTACATCAATTCACGTAGGCCTTTTAGTAACATTTATTTCTATCTATTACTTGCGAAATATTTCAATACGACGCGGAGCGCACGGAAAAAAGTTATGGGGAGAGAAAAAAAAAAGATTAATATCACAACGGAGCCATTTTCTCGCGGAAAGCACTGCTATTATTTATGGAATGCAAAAGGTATTAATAATAATCTCCAGTTAAGAAGATTATAAAGTAGAAATAAGGGGTGCAGAAATTTTTTTCAACACCCCACATTTTCTTCTTTTCACTTAGGCTTCTTGTTAATAATCTATTAATTTAAATAAGAGCTTCTTAAGCTGTTGTTAATTATTCTACTTCGAGAAACAGAGGAAGAAATAAATCAAGGAGAAAATTAATTTAAATTAATTAAATGAGTGGTTTAGAAAGAGGGGAGGGGGTATTGTGAAAGGGTAGGGAGAGTTTTTTTTTCACTTCAGTTTGCCTAAAGTTCGATTTGATTATCGTTTTGCAGCCTCGATTTAATCCCACAAAATTCCACTGAAGTGTCAATTAGAACATTTTTTTTTATAATATCAGCGTTTACATTTTGTTCGCACCATAATTATTTTTCCTTTACCATTTTGGTTCCGTAATTAGAAGCAATAAAATTTCGTACAAAAATAGCAGAAAAGTTAAATTTTCTTAATTTAAAATCAAGTGCTAACACTTTCGCTTAAATGATTCTTCGTAACTGCGATTTAGTTGTCATTAAGTTCAAAATGCGATTGCTGCTTCTAAGTTGTACTTTTTTTTTCTCTCACACGAATAAAAACTGCCAAATGAACTGGATTCGAAAATAACACGTCATTAATTATGTTTTTAATGAACCATTCGAACGTGTAATTAGAAACATATTTCATCTGGAATTATCTGAGATTAGCACACAAACTAGAATTAAAAAAATAGATTTTAAATATGTTTATTTTAAAGATTCACACATACAATTATCGTTTCAACAAGATGTATTTTTAAAAAAAATGAGCTCATTTCTTTCTTTGCTAATAAATGTAAGTTATGCCAAATTACACATAAGGGGTAGGCAACCTATGGCAAGCGTGTCATACGTCACACGCGGTACCATTCTCAGTGGCACGCTGTACTACTCAACAAATTTGTCGAATTTTAAGTGGATGGAAGTTGGCAAATTTGTAATGGATCTCTTATTTGACAAATATCTTCAAAACTATGGTTATTTACGGAATTACGAAAAAATCTGAAAGATAACTAACACTAAAGATAAATTTGCAGCTATTTTGTAAATTATTGAATGTCATTGCTGGAGAAATTTAATTGTTTGAAGAGAGAAAATGACTTTTGTACTCAGGTATCCTCTTTCGGATCTACGTATAAAAGTATAAAAAATCTTTCCTCTCATAAAAAATATTTCGAGTCCGCAAAAAATTGCTTAACTACTGAGTGCTCAGAATCGTGTCAAATTGAAAGTCACTTTGTCACATATTTGTCTCCCTTGATTTTGCAGTATGAAAGTAGAGCGGTGCAAGCACTATGTATGCATTAAAATTTTTATATATCTTTTTATTTAACTATGCTGAAGGGAAATACTTACATTTTAAGTTGTCTATTTTTTATTTTAATAAACAAGTTTAACAATACATAATGTATGTGAATTTTTTGTTGATGGAATAGTTATATTTTTAATGCTATTTATTTTTACGTAAAGAAATATCTTTAAATGATGCAAAATTAATATATAACAAAACTGTAAATCTAAATTATTGATCTCTATTCTCTAAGTCTGCATGCAATATCGCGGGAATCGAATTGTTTCAAAAATATCCTACTGTGTGGCACGCTGAATCATGTTGGTAGATTGGTTTGGCACACCACATATAAAAGGTTGCCAACCCCTGTTATACATAGCAAATAATAAAAATCTGCAATCATTTATTTATTGCAATAAAAAAAAAATAAAATGCCATAATTTTCTGGTATGCAAATGGTTTACTTCATAAAATAACAGGTAACCACTTTAGCTATCAGTTTTATAGACAAGGGTGTGATCAATTCTTTATTTCACCAAATACTCGTCCTACGGGGAAAAAAAATGGGGCTTACTTTGTTTATATGAAATTGGACCTAAAAGATCTCATACAACATAATGAGGTGTGGAGTGAATGAGAGTTTTATATATATATATATAATAACGTCGCACTATTAAGTTGCAAGGCTAGCGTATCTACAGTTCGAGTCTAGTATCGCTGAAGACCCACCGTGTAGGTCAGGAATGGTGAACCAATGGCATGCATGCCATTGATGGCATGCGACACAATAATTTGGGTACGTCACCGATCAAAACGGTTTTCATTTTAGTTCAAAATAACAAAGGTCACTATGAAGTATTAGATGTACATGAGAAACCATACGAGGGAAAAGTTATTGAAGAATTTATTTCCGTAACTAATTTTTCAATCAAAGAATTTTCAGCGAGATCTTCTCAGTTGAAACAATTATAGGGAACACTCAAGTTTATTATGTACTGTTTATTTGTGACTTCATTTGATAAACTGAACTTGTCCCAATTCGAATGGTTAGAAATTGAAGAATTTGAATTGTAACTGATTAATTTCCAGTCTAGTTCAGTATGGATTCCAAAATGTATTGAAACAAGGAAAAGGTTCGAATTGATTGAAACAAAAAAATTAATAAGCAATATAAGTAAAAGTACCAGTAACGAAATATTGAAAACATGAAATTGAATTCGATTCCATGCACATTTAACTGTTTGAAGAAGCTGGCCCTTGCAACTTTATAACCATATTTTCATCTACCTATGCCTACAAAAGTCACTGTTTTCAGAAATGAGTAACATTAAAGACTCGCTTAGAAACCGTTTGGCAGATGACTCCAACTCAGCATGCATTCTGCGAAAAGTAGCATCTTACAATCCTAATGTAAGTTATTTGTGTCATCTATAATCCAGCGTTTCTCAAACTGTGGGGCGCGCCCCCTTGGGGACCATGTCAACTCTACGAGGGGGGCGCGAGCATATTGAAAAGTCGAAAACAAAAAAAATTTTATATACAAAAATTAACACCTAGGCACACGTATGCGATGTATTGGGAAGGGGGGGGGGAAGTAAGGAATAAAGAAGCAAATAATCTGAAATAAGTAACTAGCACTATCAAGGTAGTTTTATTTTATTCCAAAACCTTCGGAATAATTTTTTGGATAGCAGTGCACAGAAAAGATCGCACTTCAGAAAGACGTATATTTATGTTCGGGGAAATTAACGCTTTGGCTGAGCGAGAAGTTTATATACGCCATTGGCACTTAAGAGGGTAA